>OVBE01003390.1:0-27008 GCA_900406425.1 Iberis pinnata
ATATATATATATATATATATATATATATATATATACACTCATATATATATTTAATGTAAATTAAAAATTTATAATCCGATATAATATCTTTAAAATTATAAAATATATTTAATTAAAAGATATTACAATTATGTTAAATAGTACAATATGCCATACTATTCTATTTTTTTATTGTACTATACTTTTTTGTTAAAAATTATACTATACTATTTATCATAAATTTATACATTTTAGTCGTTGTGTCTTCGTTATTACATATTGTTATTGTTATAATCGGAGCATTATTTTGTCGGATAATTAAATATGAATTATGGAAGAAATTTTATATCCAAAAAATTGGATTGAAAACTTAAAATAATAATAATATAAATTTGTAGAGAGAGAATTGATGAGAGAAGAGAGATTTTCTTTATTGATGGATTTGGGTTGTAATTTACAAATGAAAATGGGTTGTATTTATAGTCAAAAATGGGTATGAGATTATGATGGGCTCCATACTCCCAATTTGCCCACTTGCCCACTTGCCCAATTGATCAATTATCCCAATGAATTATTTCTTTTGTAACACTCTCCCTTGGAGACCAGCATCATCGCTATTACTTGCGTTTTATTGTATGTTGCCTCGTTAAAAACATTTATAGGAAAACCAGTGGGAAAACCATAGTAAGGTTAAAAGAGTACAACCACGTAAACTCCCCCTCGATTGACGAAGTATCATCTTTATAAATCTTGTTGGTGACGCATTCCGATATTGTGAACATGCTTCCTGAATATCGAGGTGGGTAGTGATTTGGTGAAGAGATCTGCGATATTGTTGCATGATTGAACATATTTCACTTCAATCTCTTTGTTCTTCTTGAGCTTTTGCGTGTATGAAAAGAACTTCGAAGGTATATGTTTGATTCTATCACTTTTGATATATCCTTCCTTCGTCTGTGCAACACATGCAACATTGTCTTCATATAAGATTGCTGGCTATGTGTTGTTAGAGATTCTGCTACTTGAACGAATGTGTTGGCTGATTGATTTTAACCACACATTCTCTACTTGCTTCATGAAATGCAAAGATCTCAGCATGATTTGAAGAAGTAGCCACAAGTGTTTTTTTTCTGGGAACACCATGATATAGCAGTACCTCCGATCCCGAGTACATATCCGGTTTGTGATCGAGCTTTGTGTGGATTTGATAAATATCCTGCATTTGCGTAATCAACTATTTCACCTTTAGAATCTATAGGATAAAACAACCCTAAATCAATACTTCAATGTAAGTGGCGAAAGATATGTTTAATCTCATTCCAGTGTCTCCGCGTAGGTGACGAACTGAATTTTGCCAAAAGATTAACTGCAAATGAGATATCAAATCGAGTACAATTGGTAAGGTACATAAGTGATCCAATTCCACTTATATATGGTACTTCAGGATCAAGTATCTCTTCGTTTTCCTCTGGTGGCCTAAAAGGATCATTCTCAAATTTTAATGATCTAACGACCATAGGGGTACTGAGAGGAGTTGCCATATCCATGTTAAAGCGTTTTAACACTCTTTTGGTATATTGTAGGAAAATTCTCAATTTGTAGGCCAATGCAATATTTTGTTTGTCCGAGATCTTTCATCTCAAATTCTCCTTTCAAATAATTTGATGCTTTCTGTATTTACCCTTAAGTTCCAATAATGTTTAGATCATCAACATATACAACAATTATCACAAATCATGATGTTTTTTTCTTAATGAAATCACATGGGCATATAAGATCATTAATAAATCCTTCTTTCATTAATGCTCACTGAGACGATTGTACCATATACGTCTAGATTGTTTTAACATATATATTGATCTTTGCAATTTTATAGCGCACAACTCTTTAGGTTTGGATTTTAAGTCTTCGAGTACTTTATATCCATCAGAAATTCTCATATAGATAGCAGTATCTAATGATCCATACAGATATACTGTAACAACATCCATGAGACGCATTTCAAGATTTTCATAAGCCGCTAGGCTTATCAGAAATCTAAATGTGATTGCATCCCTAACAGGAGAGTATGTTTCCTCATAATAAATTCTTGGTTTTTTGAGAAAAACCTTAAGCCACAATACAAGCTTTGTATCTCATTATCTCATTATTCTCATTTTGTTTTCGAATGAAAACTCATTTATAACCAACTGGCCTCACATCTCTTGTTTCGTTTTCGAATGAAAACTCATTTATAACCAAATGGCCTCACATATCTTGGGGTGGGTATAATGAGACCGAATACCTCTCGTTTATCAAGCGAATTGCATCTTTCCATTTTAGCCAATCATGTCACTTTTGACATTCATACACAGATCTTGGCTCTAGATCTTCATTTTCATCATTTACTTCCTTTGACACAAGGAATGCGAAAAAATCATCAGTGCAATCAACTTTATTTCGATTTCATATCTTTCCATTATGAACAAAGTTGATTGAAATATTATGATTTTCTTCATATATAACAGAGATAGTACACTCCATTTGATATCCTTCCCAATCTCTTTATTTTCTCCCCTATAACCAGGAAGACTTTCTTATTAAATTGAGAATCAGCAAAACATGTTGTAAATACATCACCCATTTGTGGTTCTAGGTTTCATATAATATATGGATAATCAAAACCATCATATATTTCCAACCTTCTTTGTGATCCCATTTTTGTACGTTGCGGTGGTACTATAGGCACATAAAATGAGCAACCAAAAACCTTTAGATGAGAAACATTTGGTTCTCGACCAAATGCTAATTGCAATGGGAAATATTTATGATACGCACTTGGTCTTATCCGAATGAGTGCTTTTGCATGCAGAATTGCATGTCCCCATGTTAAGGTTGGAAGTTTAGATCTCATGATTAATGGTTTTGCAATCAATTGCAGACATTTATTTAACGATTTAGCCAAACCATTTTGAGTATGAACATGAGCTACTGGATGTTCAACTCAATTCCCGTTGCCATACAATAATCATTGAATGCTTGGGATGTGAATTCACCAACATTATTGAATCTGACTCTCTTAATTTTATAATCAGAAAACTGGGCTCTCAGTTTGATTATTTGAGTTAATAATCTAGCAAATCCCTGGTTTCGAGACGATAACAGACATATATGTGACCATCTGCTTGAAGCATCAATTAAAACCATAAAGCAGTGAAATGGTCCACATAGTGGATGTATTGGTCCACAAATATTACCTTGAATGCATACAAGGAACTTTGGTGATTCTTTATCAATTTTGGTTGGCGGTGGTCTTATTATTAATATCCCAAGGGCACATGCTTCAAATATCATTTTATTTCCTTCATTGATCTCATAGATTTTCAATGAATGACCAAGTGAACTCTCTATGATCCTTCGCATCATACTAATGCTTGAGTGACCAAGGCATTCATGCCATAATTTGAAATCACTTTGATTTTATTTGATCATGAGATTCAGTTCTAATGCATTTATGTAAATATAATGCAAACCAGATGGAAGTTATGAGAATCTTTTGAGTATAACTCGTTTGCCTTCTTTATTGGAAGTAACATACATATACTTCTTTCCATTCTCAGTTTCAGACTGAGTGTCATTTCCTTGAAGGTATATGTCTTTAAATCTCAATAACTTTCTTTTAGAATTTGGAAAGTATAAATCATTATCTATGGAAATTATTGTTCTAACATCAAACTTACCAGTGCCTTCAACAAGGTTCACCGGACCCGATATGCTAACAATAATCTTTGTCATTTTTAAATAAGAGAAATATCTCTTATACTTCAAAATAGTGTGTGTGGCTCCACTATCTGGTATACATATATCTTTACAGATTTCCTGGAATGTTGTTCCATTTGTATAGTTATCCATTTATGAAATAAACATAATTATTAATGATAAGAAATAAATATTATTTATTGCAAACACATAATATTATACATTGCAAACACACATAATAGTTATACATTAAAACGACATCAAGAAATTTTTTGTTGAATATGGAGATATATAATATTATACAAATGCATTCATCAACGCTTATTCGGTAGCTTTTCATAAACGTTTTTTCACTTTTCTGCAAATGTGGCATCACCAAAATCATTGACAAAGTCCAAGGAATCATGGTACGTCGTACCCTCAAAGTGTTTAGTGAGGTTCACTTCTTTTTCTTTGCCTTTGATTGATTTTTGGTACAACTCACAAGACTTTGGGTCAGTGCGGCACACACGAAAATAATGCCCTGTTTTCTCACATTTGAAATAGACATTCTCGCGTTTCTGGGTGGAAGTTTTTTGGGTTTCTTACCCTTTTGGAAATATCTAGATCGGAACCATTTGTTTGATCCTCTCCCCCTTGGGTTGTAAGTTCCACCACGTCCACCACTAAAGTGATGTCCACGTCCATGTCCACCACGACCGCGACCACAACCACGACCATGATAAGCCTGATCTTGCCTCATTGTATATTTCACATCAGCAACATTTACCTCAGGGTATGTCCTGGTTCCAGTAGGTTGGGAGTTGTGGTTTTGAATAAGAAGCTCATTGTTCTTCTCAGCTAAAATAAGTGCCACAATCAAATCACAGAACTTTTTGTACCCGATACTCCTATACAGAGTCGGTAACACACTGTGTTCTTTGTGAAATGTTAGAAATTTTTCTCAATCATTTATGCCTTGGAGATTTCTCGGCCACAATATTTTATTTGTGACACGATTCTCAGAACCACAAAATTGTACTTATCAACCTTTTTGAAATCTTGAAATCTCAAGTTTTTCTACTCCTCCAATGCGTGAGGGAGAGTAATTTCTCTTTGGTTATCAAACATTTTCTTAAGAGCTGACCACAGTTCTGCTGGATCTTTGATGTTTGCATAGTCATGCGTCACACTGATCTCATCCAAATGTTTTCTCAAGAATATAATCGTCTTTGTCTTTTCCGTGGAGGTAGTTTTGTTCCCTTTTTTATTGTTTCAGATTACTCCATTGACTCAATAAACAATTCCACATCATTGGTCCACGCTATGTAATTAGCGCCAATAATTTTTAAAGTGGGGAACTTGATACTTTTAACGTTTTCCATTTGTATCTAGATTATAAATTAAAACTTTATTAGATTTTTAATTTTAAAATAAACCGCTTACATTAATCATTACCAAAACTATAAAAACAAATGCAGTAAACGTGATTAAAATAATATTTTTAATATTTTCTGTATCAGAAAATTCTCCAATAAAATAACCGTAAATAGAAACAATAATAAAAAAAAATACAATAATTAACATTAAACGAAAGCGTTTTTGAGAAGTAAACATTTTTGAGAAATTTATTGAGAAGTAACTTGATAGAAGATTAAATGTTTGGATGAAGTAAATGAATGGAAAATGAGTATATATATATATATTGGAAAAAATATTATTCATAACCGTTGGAAAGGGTAAAATTTTTTGAAAAATTTTCTTTGTGACCGTTGGAAATTTAATTGTAAAAGAAAATTTTAATTTGAAAATTTTATTAAGTAATAAATTTAATTTAGCATAGTTTATATCAATGATTTTTATACGGGTGGTAGAGCCTCCTTTGTATAATAATCATAACATAAACGAATATTTAACAATAATAGATAATTTATATTGAGCAATAAATAAAATGTAAAATAATTGAAACAATGCATGAAATAAAATCTCAGTCGGTAGTGCCGTCCCAAGTATAACTTGTAAATAAATTATTATGGTGCAAAAACACCCATAATAATAACGAGGCGACATACCGCTCTTGTAATAGTATAAGTATGTATATAAAAATAAATAAATAAATCAGTTGTATCCCAGAGTGATCGTGCTGATAACGTGTTATAATCGGAGCATTATTTTTTGGATGATTAAATATGAATTATGAAAGAAATTTTATACCTGAGAAATTGGATAGAAACCTTAAAATAATAATATAAATTTGTAGAGAGAGATTTGATGAGAGAAGATATATTTTCTTTATTGATGGGTTTGTGCTGTAATTTATAAATGAAGATAGGTTGTATTTATAGTAAAAAAAGAATATGAGATGATGTTGGGCTTCATACTGTGAGTTTGTCCACTTGCCTAATTGATCAATTATCCCGTTGAATTATTGCTATTGTAATAGTTATGTCTTTTTTGAATTGTTGTTATGTCTTTTTAGAATTACTAGTATATTTTAATAATAAAAATCAATTATAACGTAATTTAAAAATGAGTATTTTTACTATATAAATACGAGCTAGGATTTGTTATAAGTGAAACATAATCACACAATAATAAAATAAATCCTAGAAGTAGAAGGATGTTTAACTCAATACCATTTCGTCTCCAATTCTGGATTTGTTCTTCTTTTAGTTATTTATCGTTGCGTTAATTCACGAATACCCTACTTTTCATATATGCGAAGCAAACGTTTGTGCATAACTTATGTCGTAAGTTTGGTTTACTTTTTAAGTGCTTTGTTTGTTTCATCTTTCTCTCTTCCAAAGTGGTTAAAGAAAAGCCCAAACTCTTGACAAACTCTTCTCACCAAACTTCATTTATCCATTTTCTTTGTTGACATCACTTATGATAAACCCATCTTTGGTGGAAAACAACATTAAAAAAGAAAAGAAAAGCCTGGTTAGTTTTGTAATATAATTTTCTTGGTTCTTTTTAAAAGAAGTGCGTATGAAACCGACACCTCTATGACAAAATATATAAATATATTAAAGAAAAAGAGGGAACAGTGCATAAATGTCCAAAATATGGTATAGAGAAGAGTGAGAAGAGAGCCAAGTATTTCAAAAAAGCTCACTCTTTCTCTTTCTTCAAGAACTTACCAAGAAACTTGAGCTTAATTCATCTCCTACGGATCTTTTTTTCTGACCCGTACAAAGATCCGAATCCAAGTTCCTCTCGGGTCAGTCTTTTTTCTATTTCACTCTCTTCTCTCCAATTTCTCTTCCTTAAAGTGTTTGATCTTCTGCTTCCCTTAGTTTTTCTTCTATTCAGATTGAGAGATTACAAGATCCATGTAAGAAACCCATCTCAGTAATTGGTTTTAGATTAACAAGAAGCAAATTTTTTAAAAAGCCCTAAAAAAATCCAGAAGCTAATTTCCCCCTTCTTAATCAGAAAACAAATTGTTTTGATTTAATATCTTTTAAAGTTAAGTGTTTTAACTGCTGTTTCTGATGTTATTTTAAGTTTATTCTAAGGAATTTTTGGTCTTAAGTTTAATAAGTTATTTTATCTATAGATAATGTTTTGCATGTGTTTTATTAGTTGTTCATATATTTTTAATACTCTTAGTAATATCTAATATTTTTGTTTTTCTTGATTTATATTGATTTTTTTGAATAATTATAAGCAAAATAATTATCAAAAATTACCATTCTCGTTGTCAGTTGCAATTGTTTCTCCGCTGATTTTAGACTGAGTAACCCTCAATGAATATTATTCTAAAGTAACATTTGGCATATTCTTGGAAGATCTCAGTTTTTTTCTTTCTTTCAAGTATATATTTGATGCAAAAAGAAAATAAAACATAGTAATTAGAATACCAAAAGAGAATGTTCCTTTTGATTTAAACTTATACGATGCTATTTTATCGGCATAATTTTGTGATCATAACAAATGCCCCTTAGTATAAATATCTAATGTTGTATTAGGGATCTGATAAGCTTTGATTTATGAACAGTTTAAAGAAGCATAACCGTAAGATGCTTAAAACAAGAGCAAGCTTTCGCCACAATGATCAGTCTGTAGATCAACAATCTGATCCTGTCGGAAGAAGCAACACCAACAAACCACTGGCTCTGAGTCTCTTGATCGGTCTCAACAATAGCAAGTGCATCTCAGATTCTGATTTTGTCAGGAGCCCTAAGTCTCCTCTGGAATTCAAGGTTTTGTCTACAATGGCTGAGCCGTTCTTCCTCAGATCTCCTAGATCATCACTCACTGGCACTGCGCATCGACACTGTTGTTGTGGTCCTGCTAAAGTTGGTTTAGGCATTGTGGATTCTCTTGCCGATGATCGGGTTTTGTCACCTGATGTTGTGTTTGGACCAGCCTTGAGGATTAAGTCTTCTGAGATTAGGGACAATGATCCCAAGTTGTTCACTGAACCGAAGATCAAAAAGGAAAGATCTGGTGTTGTGTTCGAAATCGGTGAGAACTCATCTGAAACTGAGCCAATCGGGTTAAAAAACCGCTCCCTCTCTGCAGTCCAATGTCTGCGGAAACCCCGAGTTCTGTCTCAATCCAAGTTAGGTGCAGAAGGAGACTTTGCATTCTCCTGCTGTCTATCTGATGATGACTTGGAGATGTCAGAGGACTACACTTGTATCATAGCACATGGTCCTAACCCGAAAACAACTCATATTTACGGTGAACGAGTTTTAGAGTGCCGCAAGGATGAGTTGAAGGAAGAGAAGAAGCATATCGAAAATGCATTTCCCTTGGATAACTTCCTCAGCGTCTGTGACTTCTGCAACAAGAAACTTGAGGTTGGTGAAGACATATATATGTACAGGTCTGTGCTTCTTTCTTAGTCCTCTTTTAACACAAACGAAAAAATGTGAGCTTCAATGGTTTTGAAGAATCTAAACTTGTGATGAATTTGTAGAGGAGAGAAAGCGTTCTGCAGTGAGGAGTGTCGTTCAGAGGAGATGATGATAGATGAGGAGGATCAGGACGATTCGTCCATAATAATGCACGAATCTTTAAAGAAGGTTTTTTGATCAAGAAGCAGCTAAGAGACGATGACCATGGGACGAGCTTTTATAGACCCACTCGATCATCGTCTTATTAATTAATTATCCTAAAGACTTAATATATATGTATTTGACAAGTGTGGTTCATCTGTCAACAAAGAGCTGTGTTTATGCGCATCTATTATCAGCTGCAGCAGCCACGGATGGATCGGTCCGTCTTCCTTTTTATTGTTGTATATTCTGTAACGTGTTTGGTTTCGTTTTTGTTTGGATAGAAACTAAGATCATAACCGAGTAAGCGTCATAAAGACAAGAGTTTTGGTTGCTAGAAAGGGATCTTGTGACCAAGCCAGTTTCTTTTTTTGAGTCCTGTTTTGAGGGTCATTCTATGGCCTTGGATCAGTGATTTATTTGTATGCAGATTTTAACTAAAATAAGTAATACATCTACAATGTTTGATTATATTTCTTGCAAACATAAACATAATCTCATATCTATTCCTACCAAGATGAAACATCCCAAACCAAATGATTTGCCTAGAACTCATCATCCAAACCAATATTGTTAAACTGACAGTTATTTTGGCTACTTGGGATCCATGTGTGATTGCGGTTTCTGCGGGGTTTTTTGTCGTCAGCATTGGTCGTGGCCTCACTTCGGATGGTTATTACCACAACTGTCGTATGAGATCGTGATGCTCAGTTGTTATTCTATTTTTCCATTCTCTTGGGTTTATATATCAGTCTTTCTGATTGGAATTGAGTTTCTTTCGTTCTTCAGTTGCTAAACTTACTCTCAAAGAAATCCATTATGGCTAATCAAATCAGACGTAATATTCATGATTTATCTCTTGGAGTTGATGATGCCCCAATTCCGATGCCTCAACAACTGGTACAATAGGCGATTTCTGAGAATCATTTATACTCGTGGGACGTCCTCTGATCCCTCACTGTCAGAATCTACACGCAATTATTGCCACTCTCCCTCGAGTATGGGGTTATGTTGAACTCGTTTATGGCCGCATTGTTGATGGCACTCACTTCCGGTTTGTGTTCCCTTCATCGGAGTCTCTTGACTCCACATTACGCCGTGGTCCATGGGCATTTGCAGACTGGATGTTGGCCATTACTCGCTGGTCCCTGACTTTCACCTTGATTTGTTGAATTTCATCCCTTTTTGGATTCAGATCAGGGAAATACCCCTTCAATACCCCAGTCGTGGAATTCTTACTCACAATAGTGATCAAATTGGCCTTTTGATGGTGTGGAATATGATCCAGAAGTTGCGGTCATGCTTGAATATGTGCGCATTCAAATCAACTGGAACATCCATGACCCTCTCTGATTCCAGAGGAATTTCCAATTTGAGGCTGGTGTGAATACTCTTTTACGTTTTCGGTTTGAGCGCATAAGAGAAATTTGTGATGTATGTGGGCTCCTAACTCATGATTCTGGAGACTGTATTCAACCACGCAATGATGAAATGCATTATGATGGTGATGAGGATGATGAAGGTAATGATCTTCCACTCCAGGCAATACCAATGGAACCTGTTTTAGATCCCCATGCTCAATAACAAGCAGAGGAAATGGAAGCTCCTGAAGATCATTTGATTGATATTTCAATGGATGTAGTTGTAATCCCTATTAAGAATGTTCCTCATTCTCTTCTCACAAATCCAGATTTTATTCCTCTGGCAGTTGAAAGCCCAGTTGATAATGTCCTCACCATCTCATCACCAGTTGATGGACCTGTACACCACTTATTTTGAAGCTGAAGGAGATGCATGCCAAGCTAAGTGTAAAAGACGTTTCATTGACAACGTCCTTGAATTTGAGAATTCCCAGAGACTTTATCGTCAATACCATGTTGATCCTTTACCTGCATCCATAGATTTTCCTGACTCATATGACTTAAACAAAGGCTCGGTGGGCCCAAAACCACCGCAGGGACAATGAATACACTGGTTTAGAACTATCAAAGGTTGGACAATACACTAACGCCTAAAGAAAATAGGTAGGATGTATTTCCCAGACATGTTATGCTTACTGGAAACAAAGCAACAAGATCCTTTTGTTCAAGATTTATGTTTAAGTTTAGATTATGATCACTCTTTTATTGTCTCCCCACTTGGTTTAAGTTGAAGTTAGTGTTTGTTTTGGAAGTCTTCTCTAGTTGTTTATGTTGAAAGTTATCTCCCAAAACTGCTTGATTGTAAAGTTTTGATTAATGGAAAAATTTTCTACTGTTCTTTTGTGTATGGACATCCAAATTTAACAAATCAACATCATCTTTAGGAGCGTTTGCAACGTATCTTGGTTACACGTAATTCATCATGGCTAATTCAGGGTGAATTTAATGAGATTTACAACAAAAAGAGAAAATTGGTGGTTGGCGTAGACCGAAGAGTTCTTTTATCAACTTCCATACAATGCGTACAGTCTGTGATTTCGTGGATTTCGAAATTCTCTGGTGACCGATTCTCTTAGACCAGGAAATGCCATAATCATATTGTTAGATGTTGTCTAGATAGGTGCATGGCTAACTCTTTCTAAATAGCTGAATACCCAACTAATGTTACAAATTTCTTAGCTTATGAGAGCTCTGACCATCGAGCGTTACTCATTATATTTAATCTGGCAGCTGGTATTAGACGACACTTTTTCATATATGATGGAAGATTTGATTTGCATACTCAATTTAGGAATGTTATTTCTCCATAATGGCTTTCAACTTGGCTCTTTCCTACTAATATCTCTCACAAGTTGAACATGACCAAAACAGTTTTTCGTCGTGAGACAATTTAACAAATTTAGAATTGCAGATAAAAAGACTTTATCCTCAATTACAACGTGTTATACGCTCCGACACTACTACCACTAAAATTTTAGCATAAAAGCTGAGTTAATTTAAGTCTACAGTCAAAAAGACAAGAACTAGAAAATAAATAGGCGGAATAATCGGTTGCGTTGTGGTGATCGTAACAAAAGATTCTTCTATGCTTCTATAAAGCTCAAACATGCCAAAAATCGCATCCTAACAATTAAAGACTCTGATGGGACTCAAGTTTATGGGAATGAATCTATTGGACATATAGCTCAAACTCACTTTATGGAATTATTCCAATCTACTAATCCTTCACTAACCAATATTAACACAACTTTCCAAGGCTGTAACTCTCAAGTTACAATATATATGAACCAGACATTGATAGCTCCTCTCACTGGATATGAAGTTAAAGAAGTTTTTTCAATTGGTGAAACTAAAGCGCTTGGCCTTGACGGATTTAATGCCCCATTCTATCAACAATTTTTGGAATGTAATCAAAGATGATATATTTATGGAGGTTAAATGCTTTTTCAATACATGGACCTTCCAGCCAAGTATCAATCATACAAGAATTTTTCTTATTCCAAAGAAAACATTACCTGATTTTATGATAGACTTTCGACCCATCGCGCTCTGTAATGTTCACTACAAGATCATTTCCAAAGTTCTAGTTAATCGTTTAAATCAAGTGCTTCCATAATTTATTAATGACACACATGCTGCTTTTTTTCTAGGCCTTCACATTATGGATAATGTTATTTTGACACAAGAAATAATCCGCTCATTATTTTATCGTAAAAGATGGGCGAAGTCTTATACGGCAGTGAAAACGGACATTACGAAGGCTTACGATTGTCTAAAATCTAATTTCTTAAAAGAAACAATGGCTAGAATGGACTTTCATATGATATGGATAAATTGGATCATGGGTTGTGTAACTTTTTCTGTTTTGATGAGGAATAAGACAAGGAGATCCTCTTTCACCGTATCTTTTCATATTGTACACACAAAGGTTTTAACACATTTAATGTCTCAATCTGAAGCTAATCGTGGTATTAAAGGGATGAAGATTAGCCATTCTTGTTCAAGTGTTAATAATCTTTTTTGTTGATGATGCTCTCTTCGCTTGCCATGCTCATCCTTGGTCATGTTCTGCATTAAAAAGAGTTCTCACTCTGTTCGAAGATAGTTCATGGCATGCTATTAATCTAACAAAGTCATCAGTCATATTTGGAGAAAAGGTACAACAAATCGTCAAAACCAGACTTCATAATATTTTACAGATATATAATGTTGGAGGAACCAGTTTATATTTGGGATTGCTAGAGTTTTTTGGACGTAATAGATGTCACATGTTTGACTATATCAATGATCGTGTTAAAGCCAGAACGTCGGGTTGGTCATCACAATATTTATCAGATGTTGGAAAAGAAACTTTGTTAAAGATAGTTGCACTATCTCTACCTGTGTATATTATGAAATGTTTTAAGATACCTAAAGGTGTCTGCCATGATATTGAACAAGAACTAGCTATTTTTGGTGGAGAAAAGGACAAAGTCGTAGGTCAATGCATTGGTTTACTTGTTCCATACTCGAGTTGCCTAAGAAGGGGGTGGATTGGGATTTCCTGATCTATAAATTTTTAATTTTTCTTTGCTTGGTAAGAAGGTGTGGCGAATCTTTCAATCTTATGATAGTTTTGTTTCACGGTTCTAAAGGGATGCTATTATCCCATTATAAGTTTACTAAAAGCTACCACAAGTGCAAAATCTTTGTATGTTTGGAGATCTTTGCTTGTTGAGAAAGAATCGTTGGCTACATGCCTTCATGTTTTATTTGGGTCTGGCCATCATACTAATATTGGAAAGACAAATGGCTTCCTTAGCATTCCAATTGTGCACCATGTCGAATATTTGGGCCTTTTTCTAATATACATATTGTTTCTGACCTTAATGATCATTCCATAAGTCTTTGGAAACATGACTTGATTAAAGCAAATGTAATTCCAGAGGATCACATGGCTGGACATGATTGGTTGGCATTACACTAAAGATGAGATTTATATTGTTAAATCTGGTTATTGGTTATCAAGTCATATCCCTCAGACTCCACCATTACAGAGTATTCATGGTAATATCTATATGAAATACCGAATATGGGCATTAAAGATTCCCCTAAGCTAAAGCATTTTTATGGAAGTTGCTTTCAACTTCCTTACCTATTGGGACGACTCTGCAGTCTCATCGTATTATGAAGAATACTCAATATCGCTGATGTTGGTCTACTATCGAGTCACCTAGCCATCTATTCTTTACTTGTTCTTTTGCCCAGACTATTTGGCGCAACTCTGTTCTACCAATACAAGCTTATTCGAATATTGGATTTCTCAACAGATACTTCGTTGAGCCTTATTTATTGCACAATTCCAATTTTCACTCTTTGGCGAATTTTGAAAACAAGGAATCTCCTTTACTTTCAACGAGAAGCTTTAGACTAGCGCGTAGCACGTTTTATCATGATGTAGAGGAATGAAGTTTGTTTCATAATTCAAAAATACGGGATAATACAGATGCTAATCTGTCAAGTTATATGATTCACTGGAAGAAATTGGTCCAAAGTTATGTTAAGTGTAATAATGATAGGAGTATGAATTCTTTGGGTCATGTTGTTCGTGATTATTCAGGTGGATGCATTTAGTAAAGGGTTGCAATGTACCACTTTTCTTGAGTATGAATGTTAAGCATTAGTGATGGCAATGCAATTTATGTGGGCAAAAGTTTTAAATCTAATCAAACTTTAAATTTTTTGTTTCATTCCGCTTTAAAAGACTTTCATTACTACAATTGAACCAAAGAGATTACTCGTTGGAGAATGAAATTCCATAATACACATATTATTTGGTCTCATCGCTCAACAAAACAAGTTGTAGATTATTTAGCGAAAAACTATCTTCCATCTGATACATTTTTTTTATAATTATGTCTTTACGGAACTAGACAATATGTTATTATTTGCATATTATTATTAATAAAATCTAGTTGGAAAAAAAAGTTGACAAGGAAAAAAAAACTGGTGGGTTTTTTTTTGCGCTTGTTGGGTTAATTAGTCTTTTTTACCTCAATAACTTTTAGGGTTAAACTGCGATACAAGAAAATACAATGAGCAAATATTAAAAAACAATAATTTATTAGGTACCAAAAGGTAAATTTACGTATCCCGTATAAATTCAAGGACACAAAGCTTTTCAATGGCTTCGCTTGGGTTATCTCCTACTCGATTTAGCCCTAACCTATACGGCTGCTACTACTCCCAAATACCTCATCCTGTAGGGAAGAAGAAAAACCCTAATCCTAGCTCCTATAAAGAATACTCTCTTAGCAACAATCGTTCCACATAGTTTCTTTTCTTCTTTTGTCTCGTTTTCATATCATCCTGTGGATTTATCATCTCGAACCCTAATTTTCAAAACATTGGGTCGTACTGGTTTTTTTTGGGCAATCATTGGTTGGTTTCAAGTCTAGAATTTTTGTTAAAAGATTTGTTTTTTGCGTAGAAATCAACCTAGATTTTTTAATATTTGATTCTGTGTTCTTTGCTTTTATTTTCTTAGGTTATTTTTCCTTTGTCTATCCGTCGAGAATTCCAAGTGAAATTGAGAAATCTGATATAAGCTTGTTGCTTATCTCGATCTTAGTTTTTGCTGCTGTTTATCTGAATCGTGTTGATTGAGAGGAAGTAAGATATGGCTGGAGGTGGAAACAGAAGAGAGGAAGGATCGATTACGATCCAGAGCACCAACTTGTTTGCAGCTTTGGACACTCGCAAGAAGAAGAAGAAGTCTGATAAGGCAGGTAAAAGCAAAGGGTCCTCCTCTAAGTCATCTTCACGACAAGAGCCACTTAAGGAGCCTGAGCCACAGGTTTTCTGGGCACCTATGCCACTCAAAGTTAAGTCTTGGGCTGATATCGATGATGAAGATGAAGATGATGATTATTACGCCACCACTGCTCCTCCCCAATCTGGGTGGACCACTTCTGAGCCATCTCATACCGATGCAAAAGACAGTCACGTCGAGGTCAGAAGTTGTTTGCTCAATGGCATGTGTGATTTTATTGGTTTCTGATGGAATTTTTTCGGTTTGATCCTTAGGAAAGTGAAAGTGAGGAAGATATTCTTGACGAAGGTGATGATGATGTGGAAGAAGATCATGAACAGGAAACAGAGGTACAGATTCATCCAGAACCTGAGCCTGAGGTAAAGAAAGCTCCTGAAGTTCCTGCACCTCCTAAAGAGGCAGAGAGGCAACTTTCCAAGAAAGAGAGAAAAAAGAAGGAAATTGCTGAGCTTGATGCTTTGTTAGCTGATTTTGGAGTTGCCCCCAAGGAGAATAATGGCCAACATGACTCTCAAGGTAATCGATTGTTCCAGGTGACTATGCTCTGATATTTTTATTTGGTGTCACCATTCTACTTTTGGGTTTTTCCTTGCTGAGAAAATCAGGCTGATTTAATCTGCGTAGCATCGTGTTGCTAATAGTGAGTATACCTTCCATTTACTTTCACAGAGGATAAACAAGTAGATGTCAGTGGTGATGGAGAGAAGAAAGAGAATGCAGCAGGAGGGGAGTCAAAGGCATCAAAGAAGAAGAAAAAGAAGGATAAACAGAAGGAGGTAAAAGAATCTCAAGCAAACAGCAATCAGGATGAAGCTGCTGCCTCTGAACCGACTGAAGAAGAATCTGCAATTGATATCAAAGAGAGGCTTAAAAAGATTGCATCCATGAAGAAGAAGAAATCAAGCAAAGAGGTAGATGCTGCTGCGAAAGCTGCTGCTCAGGAGGCCGCTGCAAGACGTGCAAAGCTGGCTGCTGCAAAGAAGAAAGAGAAGAGCCACTATAATCAACAGCCTGTGCGGTAAACCAATCACCATTTTGATCTTGATGGAAATATGAATATGAACATGTATTTTGCCGTAACTCTCTGCCATAATAAATCTTTTGAAGGTCTAGTTTCTAGGGTTATTAAAGACATTAAATCTTTTTCTAGTTGCATCAACCATGAACACTAAAGAAAAAAAAACCTTTTATCTGGAAATTTTCGTTTCTATTAGATACTTTTGTTTTTTTTTTAAAAATCTCAGACCATTTCAGGTGCGATGATTTTTATGTTCATTCTTCATTATCTTCTTATATATGGTATGATGTTTCTACAATTAAACCATGGACTGTGTATTCCTATATATGGTAAGGAATCATTAAGATAGCAGCAATATCTGATTTGACAATTATCTAGAATTTCATGAAATTTGTTCCCAATTTCTTTCTATCCAACAAAAGACATGGGAAAAAAAAAAAGGATCATCATTAGTCAAACTGTGGAAAGTTATATGAATAATATATACAAATGTGACAAAGATGGAGGTTGATTTTGTAAAACAACAAGAAAGCATTGTTAGTCTATTACATACGATGTAGCATAGTGGAAGAGAGACTCTAAAGTCGAAAGGAATTGACAGATCCTTGATTCCTGAGGGAGTGCAAAAGAATTTTGTAATTCCATTTTTGTTGATCTCTGAGTTATAGTTTTAGTTACAAAGACCTAAAACTTAACACAGACTGCTGAAAACTTTGTTTTTTTGCCATAGATTACTTTCTGGGATGACTGACAAAAGGAACTATAAATATATTGGGCCTTGTGTAAACGGTAAATGAGAGAATAGAAAAACAAAATCACCCAAAATTTGATGGGCATTGATATGTAGTTGCCTCCATTAGAAAACTAAAACAAAATAAAAGAGCAATTAACATCCAACCAACTCCACCACCCTGATTAGCCCAACCACTCGCTACGTTGTAATCTAACCATTGAGCCACCGTTCATGTTATTAACCCAAAGGCTTGGGTTCGGTTGTTGAGGCTGCCACTCTGGTAGTATCTCATTTAAACTTTGATTCCGCAAAGGTTCAGTTTTTCCATACTTTTGAATAAGCTCTCTTGCAGATTCGGACCGTCTCGTCTGGTTCATGACAATATCTCCACCAGAAACATAGTTAAATTCAGGCAAGTCATCATCATCATCTTGAGTCATGGCCATTGGACCAAACCCTGGCGGCACATCATCACAGTCGTCGTGGTTAACCTGTAGCTCCATGTTAACGCATCTAGACGTATTTAATGGGTAAGGCTTTTCGAGGTAGCTCGAGTTAGACAGTGGTGGTTTTTTAAATTGTGGTCTTCTCCATACAACAACACCTACAAGACTATTATCATTTAAAGTTTTCAAGAAATCAAGTTGGTTTCTTGCAACAATCTTGTTAAGAATCTCGGTGCTTCTGCCACGGGTTGGGCAAAGGTAAAGCTCAACTCCTGTCGCTGGTTCGGCGTAACCCACTCTCTCATCTTTCGCATAAGAATCAACAACCTGTGTAATAATGAAAATTTTCAATTATCAATCCACGTATACTACTGAAATTTAGCAATGTTCAAACTGAATTAAAAATATCAGGTTTTTCAGATTGTTTTTTCTTTTTTTTATTAAGAAAAGAAGAAGTAAATCCTATTTAATTATACCACGATTTGTTTGGTTTTTGAATTGGTTATTTCAGTTCAATTCTGAATCGGGTTTATTTCGTTTGAACATCCTTAAATAGAATCTTAGTTAACCAATGCTCATGGCCTCATCATACCTCTGAAATGTTCTCTTGTTCTGCTTTCGAGCACTCTTCTTTGCAGACAAAACACACAACCTGTAACAAAAAAAACAAAAGTTGATAAGTACACATGATAGCTACTATGATCAAGTTTATCACATACACATCAAAGCAAGAAGGTCTTTGGAATATGGAGGCCTATTCAAGAAACATAAACTTTGCCACTGTAAATCCATCTATCTCTATAGTGATCACAATAGGTATTTTTATCCACCATTTTACAAATCAGTATCAGGCTATCAGCCAAACTTCTCCTTTTTTTTCCATTTTCTTTTTATCTTAATGCTTCGATTTAGATGCTTTTATTGCAAAAGGAAAAATTGGGCAAGGGATTGACCGATTGAGCAACCAATGGACATCCGGGCCGAAGTCACAACAGGACTTCTGTTTTAACTAAGCAAGCAGCTTTTCGTGGATGTGAAAATCGCAAGCAACAAATGTGCACCAAAAGACAAGGAATGTAAACACATAGACGTAATACCATTACAGCGCGACTCTTGGAATTTGGGAGCTCTCGGACGAACTTCTCAAATGCATCTAATCTGACTCCACCCTTGATCTCAAGCAGCATAGGCCAGTTTTTAGTAGTAGTCTTTTCACCACTGTCAAGAGTAAAAATCAGGTTAGTAAATGTGGTATCAGTAAGTGTACAGAATAATTTGTGAAATCATTCCATTCGAAACATCTTCCGTGCAGCTGTAGTATTAATAAGTACGAGAAAAATTATTAAAGGTCTTTGCCTAATAAGCATAGAGAAGCCTTTTAAAATATGCAAACCCAAATCTAGAAATGTAGATGGAATTAGATATTTTGAGATAGGTCTGATATGATTACATACCTTCTTAGAATGCCAATGACAGAGCTCACAATAGAAGCACTCAGCTGAAGGGCACCTTCCCATACACGTTCACCCGGAGGTAATGAAACAGAATTAATTACAGGTTCCAAATTGAAAACAGGCTTTGTCGATTGTATGTCACTATCCTCAGCTTTAACTGGTGATATACCAAGATCAATGTTAGCAATTTTTTGGGGTGATGTACAAACTAAACCCGCCGCCTTCTCAGTATCTGCAGACGAGGAATCAGATGGAGATTCTGAATCAATGGATGACATGAATTCATCAAGAGAGACAATTGGAGGAAGAGATCCAATGGCAGCCTGCATCTCATCATCTATTGTGACTCCATTAATCAGGCCAGTGTCATCATTAGAGCTGTTCAATTCCTTCTTGATTCCAGGTGCTTTAGTGATGGATAGGGTTTTCTTCTTAATATTCTTTTGTCGAGACCAGTTAAGTGAACTAAATTCAACAGAGACCTCCACTGAACCACTATCCACAGGCTCAACTTCCACCTGAAACTCTCCTTTGTGTGTTTTCCTTACCAGACTTCTGATATCTACCTGTGTGTCTTGCAGAACAACCATGTGAGCCATCTCTTCTGCTTTTGCTTGTCTCCACTCAGCTAGTTCCTTTGAAGCAAGTTCCTCCGCTGACATGGAACACAATCTCTCTGCTGGAATTTGCCCATACATAACCTTTTCCCTGAGCTCAGGATTATTTTTGTCTTTCAAGTTGAATAAGAGAGACCTTCCTTTCTCTTTATATTTCTTATTCACACCACCAAATAACTTAAAGAGTTCTGCCTCTAATTTAAATGCCAAAACTTGTGGATCCAATAACAATTTTTCCTGGCTTACACCATTAGACATTGCTCCAATTAATTTATTTTGAAAATTTTCTTGAAACTCTATACTGGACTCCAGACCCCACGAGAGGTCATTCCCTTGCAAAAGATCATCTTTTGAAAATACATTGTCACTATATGAAAAATTGGCTTGCGTAAAAGGTTTTACAGTCTGATGTTCCTGTTCAATAATTTTTGTGGCATCACTTGTATTGGTGATACCTCCTACAGGGCTAGAATCACTGAGCGTCAGATTTGTTGTGCTCCCAGAAGACAATAACACATCAACTCCAGAAGCTCCTGACACTGGCTCACCAATATGGACTTTGAGATGGTTAGATGCAGTCTCACTACAAAGCCTTTTCGACTCTTTGGGAGCTTCCAATTGGCACTGTACCATTGCCAATGCACCTGCTAAAGATACTCTCATCTTAGACCTCACAGATTCAGATGATTCGTTCTGAGGTTTCAGCGGCCGTAGTTTCTGTGGAGTTTGTTTTCTGGCTGCAGTTTGCTTCCCAGATTTATTACAAGAAACAGATGTGTTGTTACATAATGATGCAGGCAAATACTGTGTTCTGGGGGAAACAGAAGATGACTGCATTCGCATGGGAACTCTATTCAGCTCGGATGGACATGGTCTGTGCTCCATGGGTACCATCCGTTTATTTTTCTCAGAAAACAGTTCAGGCTGCAAGGGTGATTTCCGCTTACCGTATATCTCAGTTGTATCCATGTTAACAGACATGGAACCAGTTCCTACACCAGCACCACTAGGCAGCATTACATGAAAATCCTGCCTCCCAGAGATCTGACTTCTAAATGGCAGTGAAGGTGCTTGATAATTACAGATTGATTGTGACAATCTCACTTCCGGTTTATAAATAAGCTCTGGAGTTATACGAACATTACTTGGCTGTGTACATTGGAGAAAAGACAGAGGCAAGAGAAGCAATATACGAGATAACCAAAGAAGGCTGCAAAATAGAAATGAAAGACGGATTCAGTGGCCACATTTCGAATAGAGTCAAACAATACACAAGAAAAGAAAAAAAAAACAGATGTATAAACATTGACATAGACGATGATTAGGCTCATCGAAACAATTAGAAGGAAATGATAACAGGCAATCAATAGGAAGAAAAGGGCAATGGCTTCAACTTCACTGATTCATGGGAGAGATTTAATGTATTAGAAGGATTTTGCGAGAGGAATATACCTGATCGGAAAAACCGAGGGGGGAGATCAGAGGCGGCGACTGGAAGAAAGCATGTCTGTAGGAGTGGAGGTGTTAATAGTGAAGAAGAAAACCCTAATGGGAACGTGGGAGGGAGATTTGTGATTGAGTTTGTCAATGGTATTATTAACCTTCCTAATTAGATATAATTTCCGGTATTTTTAACTTTACAAAATTATCTCTCTTTGCTAATACTGATGGCAATTGTAATATTAACCTCCCTAATTAGATCAAATGCATAACATAACACGATAACATAAATTACTAAAACATCACTCAGCCCCTACTATTATTGTTTTTTTTTTGGTGAGAAACAGGGAGAGTTTAATTAGAAAAGAAAAAAAAAACTACAAAGTAACAAATTTTGGGCAAGAGACCTCATTAACATCATCAACAACCAAAAAAACTATTTCTACAGGACTATCACTAAAAACATGATATCCTAAGGGAAGAGAAAACGCTAAATTTGCTAACCTATCAGCGACTCGGTTAGCTTCGTGAAACACGTGTGAAAAACGGATCGTCCAGTCCTTTCGTAAAAAGCCGTAACGATAGAGGATGTGAATCCCCTATGCCATCTTTAAGGAAACCAACAACCATTTCTGAGTCAATCTCATCCTCCAACTGCCGAGCTCCAAACTCCCAAGCACTAAAAAGACCATAATAAACATCCCAGAGCTCCGCTAACGGCGCCGAACACACGCCTAAATTAACCGAAAACCCCGTACACCATCCGCCCAACTCATCACGAACAACCCAACCAGCAGTTGCCAACCCAGGATTCCTATGTGAAGCGCCTTCAGTATTCAATTTGTACCAGCCTTGAGTAGGAAAAATCCAACAAATCAGCCTTTCCTCACGTAATACCGATCATGTCTCTAAGCGAGACTTCTCATGATAATCCCAAACCTCTTTAGAAACCTCCCATATAAAGCAAGTTCGATCTCTACATCGCACTAACTCACCAAACACACTCGTACACCGCCACTTCCAACTCCACCAAAGAGTCATAGCAAAAACAGTTGACCAAGCAATACCATTCACAAGAGAATGATCTCCAAGATTCGTGAAGATCCAACTAAACAAAGAAGCTTCAAAAAACCGTACCCTATTCTGTCGCGGCACGATCCTGTTCCAAATGCCCTCAATCGACGGACAATCGCGAAGAACATGTAAGATAGTTTCATCACCAAGATTACAAACACTTGACATACTTAAATGTCTCCTCCTTCGCTCAACATTTGTCATAATCACCTGATGTGTAACCAACCAAAGAAAATACCGCACCCTTTTAGTAGCTACTACCCGCCATACTCTCTCATAAGAACTCTTCAAATCCTGACCATGAAACTTGTTACGTGTTAAAAGAGCATAAGCCGACTTCACCGTAAACCTCCCATTCGAAGTTTCACCCCAAGATAACCGATCCCTCGCACCAGTAACATGATCAACAACAAAGGCTTTAAGTTGTAACATTAATGATGGCTCAAGATAACGATTAAGTAAAATGTCCAACCAGCCCACACCATCTCTCCATAACTCATGTAACTTCATCTCCAAACACTGATTTGGTAAAGGCTCTCGAATCAATAACAAAAGCGGCTCATTTGTAAGCCACTTGTCACGCCATAACCGTATCTCATGACCACTCCCTAGCACCCACCGAATACCTGGTAGAACAATAGAGCTCAAGCCAATAATCACACTTTTCCATAATGGAGACCACCACGACTTAAAGTCAACCAACCAAAATCGTGAGTATCCTTGACTTTATATTTATGTCGAATGACTCTTGCCCATAAACTGTCCCCATCATTCAAAAGTCTCCATCCCGCATTTTCTAGTAAAGCAATGTTCATACTGCTCGAATCACGCAAGCCGATGCCACCCTCACATTTAGGCTTACATAGACGGTCCCATGAGATTAGATGTTGCCGTTTCTTCTCAGCTGAACTACCCCAAGAAAAACTTCTCGACAACTTATCCAAAGTAGATAAGGTTGATCTCGGCAATAAAATAGTACCCATCGAATGTACCGGAATCGATGACAGAACCGACTTAGCTAAAGTAACTCTCCCGGCAAAGCTAAGAACCTTCCCTTTCCAACCCGATAAACGTGACGCCACAATTGTCGTTAGCGCACCAAAGGTATCTTTATTTATACGCTTGTGTAATACAGGTAACCCAAGGTACTTTCCTAAGTCTCTTGTGATTTGAATTCCGCTTTTGACACTGATTCTTGTCTCTAGATTGCGGCTAACATTGCTTGAAAAGAAGATCTTAGATTTTTCAAGACTGACTTTTTGTCCCGAAGCTGCGCAAAAATCTCTAAGAACAGATCGGATCACTCTTATTTTATCAACCGAAGCTTCCGCAAATAAGATCAAATCATCAGCAAAACATATATGAGATAATGGCGGACCATTCTGAGATAATCGGATCGGTAGCCATTTTTTCCTGGTCACTGCCGAACAAATCATGTGACATAACCGTTCTAAACATAATACGAAGAGATGAGGGGATAGAGGATCTCCCTGGCGTAACCCTCTAAATGGGACAAAATATTTTGTTCTCTCTCCATTCCATAAAACATTCATCGTCGGATTACAAACACATGTCATAATCCATTGAATCCACTTCTCTGGAAAGCGTGCGGCTTCTAAGGTATCCTGTAAAAAATCCCATCGTACCCGGTCATATGCTTTCTCCAAATCAAGCTTCAACAACATCCAACCCTTACACCCTTTCTTACGTCGCATCTAGTGAACCGCCTCTTGTACAATAACAATATTATCTGTACTTAAACGACCGGGAATAAAGCTTGATTGTGCTGGGTTGATCAAAACGGTCATAAGATCCCGTACCCTCATCATCATCATCATCTTCGTTATTGTCTTGAAAAGTACATTACACAAACTAATCGGACGAAACTGATCCATCCGCTCCGGTTTAGCCATTTTCGGTATAAGAACCACCAAAACATCATTTAATCCCCTTGGCATGATTCATGTCCGAAAAAAATTCATAACACAACTTACTACTGATGGTCCGACAACGCTCCAACATTCTTGGTAGAAAATCGGCTGATAACCATCTGGCCCGGGTGCCTTATACTTTCCCATGCTCTTAATAGCTCGAAACACTTCACTCTCCTCAAACGGAGCAGATAACATAGAAAGAGCCTCCAACGATAAACGTACAAACCCTTCCTTCGGTAACCGCAACATACTTACTTCAACATCACTCAAAGAATATAAGTTTTGATAGAACGCCACTGCTAGATCTTCAAGTTCTCCTTTACTAGATATCCAATGACCCTCTTCATTTTGAAGTGCGGTTATCCTATTCCGAGCTCGCCGAATGATAGTCGACATATGAAAAAATGACGTATTCCGGTCACCTTGTTGAACCCATTTCTCACGAGATTTTTGAAGCCATAAGAGCTCCTCTTGTTTCAAAATCAGATTCAACTCTGCCACCGAAACAGATTCCTTGTTCAACAAATCATCCGTTTGAACTAGATCCAAACTCTCTTGCATACTCCTAATCTCCGCCATTACCATTTCCTTCCTATTCATTACATTCCCAAAAACCTCTTTGTTCCATTGCTTCAAAACAGCTTGTAGCTCTTGTAACGCATATGGTGTTGAGAGTCTAGTATTCCAAGCTGCAGCTAGCATATTCTGAAAGCCCTCATGACTCAACCAAGCTGCTTCAATTCGAAATGGTTGTCGCCTAGGATCACGCACCAACTCTGGCGCTAATTGAACATATAGTGGTGCATGATCGGAAGCAAGAAATGGAAGGTGAGTAACTCTCGCTTCCGGCCATTTAAGCCGAGCTTGTCCACAACATAAAGCCCGATCTAAACGCTTAGCAACATATAACCGTTCGGTTCTACCTCTCCGCCAAGTAAACCGAGGCCCAGTAAACCCCATATCTATCAATAAAGTCTCGTGAATCCACGAACCAAATTCTAAAGAATCGTTTGATAAGCGACCATTACCACCCGATCTTTCATCCACATTCACAATCGTGTTAAAGTCTCCTCCAATCAACAATGGTTCCCTTATCCCATCAATTATCTCCTTCAGTTCCAGCCACAAACCACTTCTACGACTCACTGTTTGAGCTGCATACACAACAATCAAATTCACAACCTCCGACTCCTTATGAATTTGAGCATAAATAAACTGGCTTGATGACTTGATAATAGAGAGTTCACCCACCTCATCTCTCCATAAAAGCCATAAGCCCCCACTCTGCCCTTCCGCATCCACCCGAAAGGATCTATCAAAACCAAGACCTCGACAAATCTGTCTCACTCTATCCCCTCCCGCATGTGTTTCAAATACTGCTAACACATCGGTTTTAAATTTCTTCAAAATATAACGAATCGAACGCCTGAAATTGGGTTTATTCGCCCCCCGAAAATTCCATAAAATGCAATTCATGAATATAATCGATAAAAATATTCGAACTACCGGGGCATGATATTATGCCGAAACTCCATCCACCCCCTTACCAGAGAGCTCCATCGACAAAACATTCTCCACTAGCAACTGTTCCTTCTGCAAGGGAAGAGAAGTTAAGTCTTGAATAACAAGACTCATATCCTCGTCCCCTCTCTTATCGTCTAAATTAACGAAAGCTCCTCCTTCTCGGTTCGGTGATATACTCTCAACACGTAAACGTTTTCCTGAAATCGCACGATCCACCTCCCCTCTCGTAGGACCAAAAACCAAGCCATGCCCCGGTACATTAGATCGCATTTTGATCCCATGCGAAACCACCTGCTTTTTAACAACTCCAGGCTTCGGTTTCATACTATCTTTCAAATATTGTTTCTCCTTACCAGACTTTAGATCACCCTTCTTCTCCACCGGAATCCAGTTTTGGTTAGCTTGAAAAATCTTAGGGCCATACTCATTCTCCTTATTAGCACCCGACTTCGAGATTTGTACTTCATCCACACTCTTCTCTATGTTCTTCCCCAACTTGTCAAAGCGATTAGTCGTGGATACTAGGCTTTTGTCAAGTGCTAGACTTACATTCCCCTTGCTCTTACTCGATTCTCCAATAACTCTCGGCTGAGCCTGATCCAAACTCTTATTACTTTGCTCCACCCTACCAACTTGTTTCCTTACGGTTGTAAAGCTATCATCATCTCATACCACACGATTATTATTCTCAGTTTCTCTCGGGATTATCAAGCTTGTTGTCTTCTCCGCAAGCTCACGAGGACACGCTTGAATCCCATGTCCAAAAACACCGCACTTAGGACAAATATTAGAAAGTCCTTCATAAGAAACAAAATAACGTTCCCCATTGATCATTGATAACACTTGAATTTCATGGTTTGTACATAACATTTCTTATCACTTTTTAGCTCTTTAGGATTGCATCTAGCATGTTTAAAGTTGATTTCTGCAAGTTTATGGTTTTTACGAAGTTTTGCATTAGGATTTGCATTTGCATGCATTTTGGAGATTTTTTAGGACTTTCAGGAGTTTTCAGGAAAATTCAGATTACATCACCAAGTCACTGCAACCTTCAGGACCAAGCTGCATTTTTCACTATGGATCAATCTCACTTCTGCTCAGGATCGATCTCACTCAGCAGAGATCGATCTCAGCCCAGCCAGAGATCGATCTCACTTCAGTTCAGCAGAGATCGATCTCATCTCAGCTCGAGATTGATCTGCAATCTCACATCCAATTGAGATCGATCCCATCTCACTCTCAACTCCAAAATCGATCTCATCCCACTCTTCAGCTCTAATCTGATCCCAGAAGCAAGCATGATCAATCCGAATTTTTCAAGACAAGATCGATCT
>OVBE01003391.1:1261-27002 GCA_900406425.1 Iberis pinnata
TATAAAGATCTATAAAAAATTTCTTTTCGACATATATATATATATATACGTGTGATCTTCTAGAGATTTTAGCTCTTCTGAAGCATTTCAGCTTTTGAGAAAATTTCTGCTATTCAATAAAAATTTAAGGCATAATTTAGTATAGTAATTAAAACATAAATTTGAATTCTTAATTAAAAGCTAAAATTATAGAATTTAAAATAATCATTTTGTAAAACAAGTGCCACCACATGATTTTTTCGGAGGCATCATCATCAATAAATATGTCAACCAATCCAGAGAAAAATGTATATATATATATATATATATATATATATTATTAGGGACATAATCCTTATAGGAGATAACGCTCGGTATATTTCATGTACAAGGGGTATATCCTCTCAACCGTATATATAGATCGAATATATTATCTATTTGAAAGACGTTGACCCATATGTATGTGTATTGAGATACTTAAAGAGAGAAAAAAGAGAAGAAACTTTTATTATATATGGTGTTATTGTTATGTTTATATAATGCCAAGAGAGGTGTATTTATAGAAAAGAAGTTTTATGAGTGAAAGTTAATTAAGAAGTATACTTTACATTGAACCAAACTTGAAATATAAAAACGTAATATTTGTGATGAATTATCATAATTTTTTTTTTCTAACATAAAACACCTTTTAACAAACAGGCACTACAAGAAAAATGATGTTTTACATCACTAATAATATATCGCAAAAATAAATGATACAAAATAGTTACATTTATTAATAAATAATATAAAATAAAATCATTTATTAATAAATATTATATATTATTTGATTTTACATCAATTATAATGAATATTGTTATTATTAATATATTAATATCAGTTCAAATATAATTGACATAAATACTTTATCATTTACATCATTTTATAATAACCAACACAAAATTTATATAATTTACTTCATTTTTTTAAAAAATGATGCAAAAATAAATTTACATCAATTAATAACTAATGTATCTACTCATTAGATTAACATCAATTAAAAAGAATATTGCATCACTAACAATATATCACATAAATAAATAATTTTGAACCAATTATTTGTTAAGAAATGTTATTAAATATTTGCTTTGGCATCAATTAGAATAATTATGTTAGGTTTTCAATTGTTACTTGAAACTCAAGTTAGTTTGATTTGTTAAAATGCAAAGACAAATTTGTTTACCCAGTTCCCAATTAAGGTACATATGGGGGAGAGTTTCTTACTCTCCAATCCACTAACTCATAATGCTTGAAACTTCAAGCTATTTGCCAAATTACAAGATCGATCAAATCAAGAGAAAACTAATCCTATTCTACTTGTACAGATTTAAACAAGCAAGGATTTAGAAGACCACGAAATAACCGATCAATGGCTCTGTGGATTGATCAAGAAGCAGATTCTCTTGAAGCTTCAGTGACCTTTTCAATGGAAGCTTGCGATCTCGACTCAATGAAGAAAAAGAACTTATCGGGCCTTTTAAAGGTGAAGATAGGTTTGTTAGTTTGTTACAACTAATCTGTCTTGGGCTTGGATCAGTTAAAATAAAATTGACACAACTTCTAATATCTTGAATAACTTGCGCAGGCCCAAAACCGAAGGCCCAAATGTCACAGGCCTAAACTAAAGGGACGAGCTATAAAAGACCTTCAAATTCTTTTTCTTTTATTTAAAATATTTACATTATTTCAAATAAATTCACATTAATTAATAACTAATGTATATACAAACGATTTGAAAATTCTATTAAAATTAATATAATAATCATAATAAATACTTTAAATCTCAAATTTATTTGTTATATGTGTTCATAAAAAAATATTAAACCACATAAAAATGTAGAAATGATCAACTATAAAAAATGACGTCGTGGAAATTTGTCAGATAAAAAGTTGATTTTTTAATTTATTCAATAAAGAAAAAATTGAGATATTGAAAAAAAATAAATCTTAATATCTTTTTAACCCACATCGATCATATTGAAAGGAATGATCAAATTTTTTTACTATATATTTTCTACACCACTAGAGAAAGTCTCTACATTATTATAGAAAAACAGTTAGGAAAATTTGAAGGAGTTTTGATTGTAGAACCTGCCTATTAATAATCTAATTAACTAAATGCTAAAAACTATAAAATACTCAACAAATTCTATTATCGTTTGGATTATCAAAAAAAATATATATACTAAAATTAACGCTATTTAATATATTTATTAAAAATATTAATTTTGTATCAATTATTTACAAATGATGCAAATATAGATATCAATTATCGGAAATAAAACAAATAATAATATCAATTTTATAAAATTGCTGCAAAATATTTGCATCACCATTTATAATTTTTTTTCTTTACATTATTTATAACTAATACAAATACTAAAGATAAATCATACAAAATAGCTTTTCTTTGTAGTACGGGGTTGGCCATATACTTCCCATTGGCCATAACGACGCCATCTCTTTCTCTAACTCAAAATTCTATCACCAAGGAAAAATATTTACAGAAAAAAAAACTGATTTATTTTGGTCGGGAAAACAAAAGGAATATATTAATGGGCCTTTAATCAACTGTTAGTGGACTTATTTAGTATGGCCTAATATTTCTGAGGTTTTTTCCTCTAAACTCTGCGTTTTAACCGGATACGAACGCATCTCCGCTTCTCTTCTCGCCGGAGTTGGGAGGCGAAAGAAAGAAAGAGAGGAAGAAGACGAAGGAGAAGCGTAAGAGAGAGAGAGAGAGAGAGAGAGAGAGAGAGAGAGAGTTGCAGAATCTGATAATGGAAAGCGTAGACGCTAATTTTCCTGTGCGACATAAAAAGTTCTCTTTCGAAAGTAAGGTAGAGTGAAAATAAAAACCGAATAGTTAGCGATTGATTATTGTCGATTCTTATGAGAAGATCGTCTTATTGGCCTTTACATGATCAATTATTGTGCACTCTGTTTTGAGTTTGTTTATTTTGAATCTAACTCTCTGTATTGAGTAAAACGATCAATCCAAATTCGCAGATTGAGTAATTTCCAGTGTTTGTTTAATATTTGTTTGAAAGGGAAACAAGACCGAGATTGTTATCTGCAGCTATGAAGATCATATCCTTGTAAGAGTGTGTGTACTTCATTTGATGTTTTGTCTTCTCTGAATCTCAGCTTAACTTTGTTTCAGGTCATAGCTACACAGATTGGAGCCATGGGAACTATATTGCACGCAAGGTATTATTCATTTTACAACGATTTCTTGAGAAGTGAACTTGAGAGTTCTTGATTTTATCAGTCTTTGAATGTAGAATATCTGAGTTTTGACTCAAATTGTGTGCTTTGTTGAAATATACTGCACAGTAGATGGTCTGTGATAAAACATGCTATATTACTATTATATATGCTTCTTCTTAAGGAATGAAGCTGAGTTTTCTTGATCTGGTTAGTCTCTCACTTTTGCCGATAATCTATCAGTTCATCCAAGATCTGTGAGATTTTTTGTTATTGTTTATGCCTCTTAAGGTTGTTTGAGGTATGATTTTGAGTTTCTTTAGTTGTTTGGTCTGGACTTTTGTCGCAAGTCTAACATCGGTGGTGAACATCTAAGTTATATATGTATGTTTCAAATGGCTGTTTTTTTATTGGCAGGAAGGAAGAAGGAATGTCTGTTGAACCAACATATAGTGTTTCAGTGATATTCGGAAAGCGAGATGAGGTAAAAATGTTATCATATTATAGTTAATACATACAAAGTCTTACAGTAAATGTTGCTCTTTTCGTTTCTTGAAGCCAATGCTGATAGCAACTGCTCGAAGACTAATTGATCACATAAGGTCTCTTTCATCTTCAGTTCTTGATTATTGCTTTTTTGGATCTATTCTTTTACATTGTCTTTTTTAAAACGGACACAACAAAGTGTGTTGATAGTGATTGCAATCTCTTTTGCTTGCTTCAGTTCTTACGCTCCCTCAAAGCCACTGGTTCTTTCACTTGGTCTTAAAGATCATTCTTCGGTAATTCTACATTTCGTGGAAACATTTTTCTGATTCTGGAAATGTCTGCAATGATACTTAGAGATTATTGTGTGTATTTTTTGTTGTAGGAAACTTTAAAGGAAATAGTAACAGCTGTGATCGAGAATCGCCTTTGGTAAAAAGAAGTGTTATGTTTTATTCTTGTTTGATACAAATTAGTAAAGGACTTGTGGCGATTAGTTTGGTAATTCAATGATATAAAAGGCCAAAATTTTTGAGTTAGTTCGATACAAGCTCAAAGAAAGCCTTTTTGCTAATAAATCAGCAGCCTCGTTCAAACGTTAAGGTATAGCTGCGAAATTAAAAGAAACAGAGGGCAATTGGTGAGAACTAAACTTGATATCCGCGATTATCCCGTGGAGTTCTGAAAAATGGCCATCTTCGGCTATAGCTTTAATCAACACACAATCTGATTTGAATAAAACATTGGTGTAGCCTTTTCCTCTGGCTTGTTGAACTGCACATCGCAGCGCTAAACTTTCCGCTATTAACGCGGATCCAATGAAGAAGTAAACGTCTCTGTACCGCGGTCTGGGTGTGAAAAGATCCAACTTAGACCTGCTGCTTGATAATCCTGTCTCCATGGTGCGTCACAATGACAAGTGATAGATGCAGGTTTTGTTCGAGCTGGTATTTGTGTTTGTGGTTGATTTATGTTGGAAACTGAGAGTCGTAGATTGAATACAACCACCATGGGTGGCCTCCAGATTTTTTTAAAGCAACATATATTACAAAGTACTCCCTCCGTTATATATTATTAGTTGTTTTGAAGGCTTTATCTTGTTTCACAATATAAGTTGTTTTCAAAAAACAAGGCAAAAAGTAAAAACTTTTACTTAAAAAGTTAAAATAATTATGTTTTTTATTTTTCTTAAATCATTTTCTTATCTTTTTTATTTTTTTATTTTTCTCTAATCCATAATAATCATTGCTCTAATTAATGTAGAGATACTAAAAACAGACCCATATAGAATCAACAAAAAACAATAAAAAAAAGAAAGCCTGATGAAGTCTCATAATTTAGAAGCTCAACGACATCTGATGTGGAAGCAAACATGATAAAGAACAAAATGCTCTTTCGTTCGATTCTATAACTACTTTATGTCGACAACGCTGCTTGCAATACCAACAAAATGGACGAGACAAAGTATCATTGCCAATAACACGAGCCACTTCCATGGAAACACTTATGGTTTGACCACGTTTCAAATACGGATCCCCAATTAAACAATCAATATGAAGAGTGGTGCAGCAGTACTCATCACACGAATAGAACCCTTTCCTTTTCGAATCTGCAATCTTTCTTTCACATAAATCACACCACTCTGAATGATCATTTGCCTCTTTTGGTTCGTAAAATGTGAGTAAATGCTTGTCATGCTTATACCTTGCCTTATATGGTAAAGTAGCACAGTTGAAACATATAATATATGTACACTCTATGCAGCTTAGTTTCCTACATTTATCATATGCTCTATCTTCTTGACATATTTGACATATTGACAAATTTTCTTCTTCCGGGCTTAAAGATAGAAACAAAGGATGCTCATGGCCTTGATATTCAAAAGGTTCAAAAATCGAAGCACATCTTAAATCTAGTCTGAAATTCCTATTTCTTCCACATTCCTCATAGACGAAACCACAACTAACACGCCTACAACCATTACAACGGTACTGACCTTTGTTGTATAAATCATTTTCATCAGTGACAACTTTTAGCGTGAGCGAGTAAGGATGCAATGGATGATGTTTCTTAAGAGGCGCATTAGCACATTCTTCATGTAGAATAAAGTCACAATGATCCACACATGAATAATAGTTTCCGTTGTAGATTGGAAGGACGCACGCTTGACAATACTTGTTTTCATCATAAACTGTGAAGATTTCGAGTTTTAGATGATAACCATGAGAAAAATGAAGTATTATTCCATCACCTATCTTCTGAAAAGGCTCTACAATTATCTCAGGTTCTTCAGGTACTCCTTCGAGTTCTTCCCTATCCCATAAGTCTTTGCGTAAAGCACATCTTGAATGAACAAAATAACCATGATCACACTGATTGCAAGAGTAAGCTCCATAATCATTGTCGACCTTTTTGCGACAAACTCCACAAGACAATTTTCCAGAAGGAAGAGAATAGGTTAAAGAAAGACGGTGTTGGTGACGAGATATTCTTATGACAAATGGGAAATAAATACAATCTTGATGGACTACAAAAACACATCGAACACAAACATAGGTAGGAGTAAACTCTTTAATGATACCACAAACATTACAAGCTAAAAAAGCTTGTTTAGGGAAAAAAGTAAGAGGATGGGGATGTCTTTTAAAATGGTCTATAACAATAGGTATTGACTTCAACGCACAAAATGGATGCATACTTAATTTATAAGTAGGACAATAGTAAGCCATGTTACCTATACTGATCTCACAACTAATACAAGTCCATAAATCAGCAAGAGAATTATTAGGAGGAGAGTAAAGGTGAAGAGAAAGAAAAGGATAAGAAGGGTGTTTAATAAAAAGTGGAGACTCAACACATTCTTTATGGTAAAATCTATTACATGTAACACATAAGTAATAGCTAGTACTTAAATCTGGCTTTAAGCATACACGACAATATTGACGAGAAAGAAGATCATAATTAGGTTTTTGATTGTTGCACCAAAAGAGTGGAAGTAAAGGATGCTTACATATATCATCTCTATGGTTGCTTGAATTGAGCAAATATTGATCATAGTGTGGGGAAATAGTGAAAGGGTAAGCATTATCAGAATCTTCTTTTAGTTTTAGCATTTCAGCTTGTTCACGTAAAGAAGGACAAAGGAAAAGAGGTTCTTGAAAAGAGAGAACCTTCGCGTCACCGGAATTAATGGCTGTCTCACCGGAGACGGAGGAGGAAGGGTTGTCTTTTTGAGATGATAAAGAGCATATGTAAAATGGTTTTCCATCGATTTCCTTCTCAAGAAATACACCTACAGAATCCATTTGGTATTGTTATTACAAAAGGCGATTAATTTTCACCATTTTTATACCACTTTGAAATCAAGCTGATTAAGCTTGATCCATATTTTTAAAAAAGTTTGATCTTATCTATATAACTATTTAAATGTTTTTTTGGGTTAAAAGTCATGTTATATATTATTTGTTATAGAAAGTCGTTAAATTGTCGATTTTCAGTCTTGTTTACTGATTTGTATTTATTATCGTAGATTAGTCTTTGTGATTCTTAATTTATGAAGATAACATCTGTCTTATTATCTCAATTATAAAATGCCTCTCTCACAAGCTGGATTCGATGAAGAAAAATAGATTGTCAAACAAAAAAGTTGAAGTTAGACTGAATAATTAATGTTTCACATGGGACGGGAATGGAAAGATCATTAATGTCAACAATTAGTATTGAATTTAATAAACTTTATGTCAACAATTAGCGATAACTAAAAATTAATTAAGAAAATGATATTTACTCTCGTCTAGTCCGTAACAGGGAACATCTAATAATTGAGCATCATCTCATTATGAAGTAGATGATATCCAATATGTTTAGATCTACACTATCATTCGGAAACCAAAAAGAAATTTGCTACGGACATTCAATCATGTCACATATTTTGGAAACAAGATGCGTTTCATATCAATTTCACTTATTGTAATTACTACTAGGGTTTATTACCTAAACTACCATAAAACTACAAAAAAAAAGTTTTAAGAAATACCATAAACTGATTTTCTTTTGATAAATGCCATTAATGAGCTGTTAGTGGTAGACAATAAAAGACGAAACTGCCCCCATATTTTGGGGTCTTTTGTACTTGTCTCATTAATGATGATGAAAAAACTAATTAAAGCCTTTTATAATTAATTTTGGTTAAAGAGAATAATTAGATAAGTAACGAAGTCAATAGCCATTAAATTTTCTTCATCCTCCTCTTTGTCTGACGAGAGTTGTAGGTGAAAGCATTTAACTTTTTTATTTTTTTCTTTATATATAGCTGTCTAGTTTGCTTGTGGTGAAAGTGGTTTATATTTAATGGACAAAAAGTTGTAAATGGACAAGTGAAATAAGAAAAAATGTTGATGGAAAAGTAAGAATTAGTTAGGCAAACTGGAATTGTGTTAGTGTGGTCAATGGACGAGCAAGGTGTGTGAGATGTGAAGTGGACAAATACTTGGTATGTTGTTGAATATTAGGTGGTTGGTCGAGTGTATAGGAATTGACCAGTGTAACCTGGGGAGATGTGAAGTGGACAAAGCATAAAATTACAACACTTTTATCTTGAAGATAGTGCGCACTTATGGAGAGAAGATACATGACAGAGAGTCAGAAATTTTAGATTGACCTATTGGCATGGGAGCTCGGATGTAGTTTTCACCCAAACTAGAATGCCCCCGGTTGTTGTGGACAACGATAACAATTTAGGAAGATTTAAGAAGGCAGTGGCTGAGAATGATGGACAAAATATGTATTTTTCCATCGGAAAGAAATCATTAGTGGACAATAAAAGGCCTAAAGGTGTGCCACTGTGTCTACAACCCGAAACAGATGGCCAAAAATATGTACGTTTCTATTGGGCATACATCATAGATATGTCCACCTGATAAATTGTGTCATCTTATTCACCTGCTTAGTTAGATTATTTGTCAACCCCTTATATGGAAATATATATACAAGGATAATACTACATAAAGAAGTACATATAATGAAAGAAGCAGATTGCCTTATTTCGAAGTCGTGGACACGATTAGCGAATGTCCACAAATTTCAAACTGGCGGACAACAATAAGCGCATGGACCAATTTGTTGTATGTGAACATAGTTTTGGCTCACACCAAAAAAACAACATTCTTTTGTGAAGCAAATATATGTCCACCTGATAAACTATGTCCACCGATTTTATTGTAATATGTCCACCTCGCATAGTTAGATTATTTTTCAACTCCTTATATATAATTAGACATACAAGAATATTACTAAATAAAAAATTACATTTAATGAAAGAACTAAGATTCACTTAATTTGAAATTGTGGACACGAGTAGCGGATGTCTACAAATTGCATAAAGGTTTTAAAAAAGAAGCATCGAAAAATTTGTTGCGTGGACGAGAGTGCCGTATTTTGTCTCTCACCAATCGATCACGTGCGTAAAGCCTCTGAGGTAGGCTACCAGAATCAAACTTAACTACTTTCTAACTGTGGACATGATTGCCAGTGGTGGACATAATTTTTCAGTTGCGTGGACCAAATCTGATGATTTAGTTTCCGGTCCACGAGTTTTGGATTTTTCATGGTAATCTTTTGCATCTACTTTGGTGGACGAATTTCCACACTCTTGATGGATAATGTTCGGATCCTTACGTTGTCCTGCCACCGACGAAACTGTTTGGGTCCGATAGATAAAATCTGGCACCGCTACTGATTGGACGTCTATTTGGTCCACCAAAATCGAAGATCCAAGTGGACAAGTTTTGGAAATCATTCGGGAATTCGCCGGAGGTGCCGTCGGATTTTGCGCCGGGTGATTGTCTCCGACAATCTCTTTACCTTTTGCGCTTTGTTTTTGTGGCGGTCTCTGTGATAGGTGAGGTGGATGGTCCGGTAGATGTTCAAGAGTTGCCGGGGTAACCGCCGGTGAGTTCTCCGCTATACGCTCCACCGCTTTGATTGGTGCCTTCTGCGTCGGTCTTTGTGGCGGGCGAGCCGGCGGTTTCTTCTCTTTTAGTCTAGACGAAGTACGTTGATGTTTCTCCGATGATGACATCGCTAATATACGCCGGCGACTTGCTTTTGTTTGTTTGTTTAAGACGTAATGTTTGGCGGTGAGAGATGAAAGAGAAGTTATTTTTTTTCTTAAAGTTAAATAATTTAAAAAATATTTTATAAATGATAAAAGCTGTTGACAGAAACAGAAGGGTAACGAAGACTTTTCAACATACCAGTCCCATGCCACAAGTACACTTCCACGCCAGCTACAGAGACACAAAAAGGGATTATGGCATTTTTGCTAAGATTCATAATTATTATGATACTTCTCATAATAAGCCCAGATAAACTGCAGATAAATCTAAAATATTTCCAATTAAATCCTATCAATATTTAAAAATTTCTGCAAATAAATTTTATAGACTCTCTAAATGAAGTTAGATTTGAAATTCATCATTAAATAACACTCTTTAGTTTTAATACAACCAAAGAAACAAAACTAATAGCAAACCGGAATGCCACCCACCCTAGTGAAAAAAGTAATTACATAAAAAAGAAGCTAAAACTGAAAGACGCCGGATGTGATTTATCATCGAGATACATTCACTAAAACTGAAAAAACCCCATCTTTCAGATTTATGTCGACGACCATGTCTCGTCTTCCTCTTATTCATTCTCTTCCCACCACCATCACTAATCCTTTATTCTTCCTCCCTCAATCTCTCTCCGCCTTTCCCACTTATCTCCATCGCTCTCGCTCTTTCTCCATCTCTTCCGTCTCTCCAATCCTCTCTTCCTCTCAATCCACAGTCTCTCTCTTTCTCACTCTCTCTTAACTTCTTTTCTACTTTCCGATTCTAAAAACTGTTTCTTGTTTCTTTCAGAGAAATGATTCAATCGTTGGAGATCTTCTTGATTATCTTAATGAATCTTGGACTCAGTTTCACGCCACTGGTAATTTGAAAAAAATCCAATCTTTAAGTTTTAAGTGACTCTTAAATTGATTGATTTGTTTTTGATTGAAGCCGAGGCTAAGAGACAACTTTTAGCTGCTGGGTTTGATCTTCTTAGTGAAAATGATGATTGGAAGCTTAAACCTGGTGGTCGTTATTTCTTCACAAGGAACATGTCTTGTTTAGTTGCTTTTGCTGTTGGAGAAAAGTGAGTTTTCTTATTCATTTATGTGTTCATTTCTGATCCTAGAGCTAGTTTCATGCATTGATATTTAAAGGGTTATGTTAGATTCTGTTGTGAATTCCTCAAATGATAAAGAACAATACGATTGAGGCAAATACTCTGCGTTCTAAAGTTTCTTATTGATAGATGTGATTAACATTACAATTTCGTACTTGATCTTTATACAAGTTTTTGGCTCACGACATTTCTATGCCAATTCTATTCGAAGGGTTTGTTGTGAATTCACCGAATGATAAGAACAATACGATTGAGACAAATACACTGCGCTCTCTAAGTTTTCTTATTTTATAGATGCGATAAAACATTACAATTCCGTAACGATACTTTATTTAAGCTCTTATGCCAATTTTATTCGGTTTTTAAACATTTTACATTTGTATCTCATTTTGTAGGTATGTTCCTGGTAATGGCTTTAATGCTATAGCTGCTCATACAGATAGTCCATGTCTTAAACTTAAACCAAAATCAGCTTCTTCCAAATCCGGCTACTTAATGGTGAATGTTCAAACTTATGGAGGTGGTTTATGGCACACTTGGTTCGATCGCGACTTAAGTGTTGCGGGAAGAGCAATTGTGAGATCTAGCAATGGCTCATTTGTTCATAAACTTGTTAAAATCAAAAGACCATTACTAAGAGTACCTACTTTAGCCATTCATCTTGATCGGTAAGCATTTTCTACTTTCAATGTTAAATGTGGAAGTAGCTAACTAACTCATGATTTATTTGTATTGTTTAGGACAGTGAATAGTGATGGATTCAAACCGAATTTAGAGAGTCAACTTGTTCCATTACTTGCAACAAAACCAGATGAAACTTTGATAGAGTCAAAGGATAAAAACATATCTCAATCTTCTAAAGATGCTCATCATCCATTACTCATGCAGGTTTAAACATTACACCAAGTTTCTATGGAGTTTGTGAATGTTTGGGCAAATAGACCGGAATCGGAAAACCCGGACTGAACCGAAATTCTTTAAGAAAACTTTTAGGTTTGATTATTTAAGAAACCTGAAAACATAAACCGAAACCGTCTTTGGTTAACCGAAAAAACCGAAACCAAATAAATTTAAAATATAGAGAATTTTGTACTTTTATGGTTATTTGTATATGTGAAAAATATATATTATGCTTATTAAACAAATAATTTTCAAATAAATAACTATTTGTGTACATTTTAGTGATTTTGAACCGAAAATTCGGATTGGAACTACAATAGAAAACCAAAACCGAAACCGAAACATAACCGTATTTCAAATGGGTTCAAACGGTTTTAGTTTTAATAAAACCGAAAAAACAAGAAAACCGAACAGTAACCTGTAATGCCCACCCCTATGTTTGATATTGGTTTTAACCAGAAAATCGACAAATATCTCACAGCTTCCTGATTTTTGTTGCAGATTTTGTCAGATGAGCTTGACTGTAATGTTGATGACATAATGAGTATTGAGTTAAACATCTGTGACACTCAACCTAGTTGTCTTGGAGGAGCTAACAATGAATTCATATTCTCTGGAAGACTTGACAATCTCGCATCGAGTTTCTGCGCTTTGAAAGCTCTCATTGATTCATCTTCATCATTGGAAAGCTTATCGACTGAATCTGATATCCGAATGATTGCTTTGTTCGACAACGAAGAGGTATTTACTTCGGTTTGAACATCTTACTATTAGCCACTCTATTTGTTGGACAATTGTTATTGTTTTGGTTTTGAATAGGTAGGTTCAGATTCATGTCAAGGTGCAGGAGCACCAACTATGTTTCAAGCTATGAGACGGATTGTGAGTTCCTTAGGAGATTCACAAGTAACTGAATGTACCTTTGATCGTGCTATTCGAAATTCGTTTCTTGGTATGCATTTGCTACTGTTCTTGTGATCTATGTGTTTGTATTTAGGGGTAGGCATTCTGTTTTTTTTTTCCAGTTTCTTTGGGCCGAATTGAACCGAACAAAAGTTCGGTTTGGTTCGGCTTTTTGTTTATTCGGTTCGGTTTTTTTGTTTTTGAAGTACGGTTTTTTTGGTTAGAAAATTTGTATTGTGGTTAATTTTTGGTTTTTCGGTTAATTTTAGTTCGGTTTGATTCGGTTTCGGTTAATTTAGTATAAAATAAAATTGTTGCCGAAACCAAACCGAAAACCGAACTAAAACAAAAAAGCGCTGAATTGAACCGAAATAACTGAACTAAAGTCGGTTCGGTTTAAATGCCCACCTCTAGTTTGTAATCTGAAACTTTGTGTTGTGGTTGGCAGTGTCTGCAGATATGGCTCATGGAGTGCATCCAAATTTTGTAGATAAGCATGAAGAAAATCATCGTCCTCAAATACATAAAGGTTTAGTTATTAAACATAACGCAAATCAACGATATGCAACAAGTGGAATCACTTCTTTTCTATTCAAAGAAGTAGCAAAGCTTCATGATCTTCCAATTCAGGTTGGTTTTGTTAAGACCAAAGAGTAAACAAAACAAACATAAAGCGTCTATGTAATGCGGCAAATAAATCGGAACTGAAAAAAATTCAGACCGATCGAAAAAGTAAAAACCAAAACCGAACCGATATTCTTTTAAAAACTTTTAGGTTTGATTATTTAATAAACCGAAAAACTAAAACAGAACCCCGAATCGAAACCTTTGGTTAACCGAAAAAAACTAAAACCAAATAAATTGAATATATAGAAAACTTTACATTTATAAAATTATATGTATGTGTGAAAAATATATATTTTGCATATTAAATAATTAAAACTTTTGGTGCAAAAATAAATAAATAAACAAGTTAACGTTGAATAGATCACTTCTAGTAACTTATAAACGAAAAACCAGATCAAAACAAAAATAGAATACCGAAACCAAACCGTATTTTAAATGGTTTCAAATAGTTTTGGTTTTTATAAAACCGGAAAACCAAAAAAATTGAACCGTAACTGTAAATCAAAACGACCACCCGTACTTTTCACTATCCCAATCATATTTGAGAATGGTACACAAACAATTAGTTTTTTGGCCATTCTTGTAGGATTTTGTGGTGAGGAATGATATGGGATGTGGATCAACAATAGGACCTATATTAGCTTCAGGAGTTGGGATTCGAACAGTTGATTGTGGCATAGCTCAGCTTTCTATGCATAGGTACCATTTTAACCAATCTTCATGTCTTAGTTGATCCTAATTCGACATTAAAAATATATTGATTATGGAACTTGTTAACTTATGTGAAACAGTGTGAGAGAGATTTGTGGAACAGAAGATATAGACATTGCATACAAACATTTCAAGGCGTTTTATCAATCTTTCTCAAGTGTAGACAAGAAGCTCATAGTGGATGATTGATTAGTTGAAGATGAAGTTTTTAGAGACATTTGGACAAAATGTCAAAAGGACAAAACTTTATACTATTTATAAGTATTATGAGATTTGAAATTATTTGGACCCATCTACTAAAGATTATGCATTTGTTATTAATAGGACTTGGTCAAAGTTGGGTTCTTTTAAAATTCTAAAAGCTTTCTCTTTCCTTTATAATTTCTTCTTTGTGGTTGAAACTTTGACGTCAAGAGGAGAAAGAGAAGAGATATGTCTCAGGTAATTTAATCAGTTTTTCTTTTTTACAGTCTTTGATTTTGGTCTTTTTAGGATCTTAATCATATCAAATTCTCTGCAATTCTGATGTCTCTGTTTGTGTTAGAGCTTCATTAGATTGGATTACCAGATCTTGATCTAATAATGTTTGGTCGATTGAAAATCATTCTTTGTAATATAGATCTTCAAGAATCATATAATAAGCAGATCTTGAATCATGTAATTGGGTAGTTTTAAGGGTGTCAAAAAAATCGAACTAATTTGGTATAGTTTTAGATAAACTGTGTAAACTATTTGAATATATGTTTTATAAAAATTTTGGATATGAATACGGTATCGACTAAATCAAAATAAACTGATAAATTTAATTTGAATAAAAATACTATATCCGATAACGATTCGCCATCGTTCTTTGTAATATAGATCTACAAGAATCATTTAAGATGCATACATGGTCATTATTAAGTTCAAGTATAATAAACACGAGTTTTTCGATCTATTTTTCATTTTAAGAATTTTAGTATAAGAAGCGACACATTCTTTTTGTAAAATTATGCAAAACAAACTATTTTTCGTTTTAGATTGCGACATTTAAAATTTTAGGATCGGCCTCGATACAAATCATGTAAATTGGTAGTTAAAAAAGGATGAATTTTAGTTAGTCTAGATTTGAAAATTGAGAAGTGTTTCTTAGTTCTTTAATTTTCTTGTCTTGTCCATTTGATTTAAAGTTGAAAAGAATTTGTTCTCTTTTGTATAAATGAGTTTGTTTCTTTGATGCTTTTAATAACTTGATTAGGACATGATGTTTTAAAGCAAATTTGGGAACGATGTTTCAAGATTCTCTTACTCTAAGTCATGTCCATTTTTTACTAAACTTTTCGAAATTGAAAATTATAAATTTGTTTTCCAAGTAGACTGTGGTTCTAAAGGTGGCTATGCCATGTGAAGGATGTGTGGGAGCTGTGAAAAGAGTTTTAGGCAAAATGCAAGGTTAGTTATATCTTTTCTCGTTTGATTAATCTTTTTATTTTGTGAATTCTAGGCAATAACACAAAGAACACTAATACAAACCATTAGATTATAATAGGTTAGTTATATCTTTTCTAGTTTGATTTCGTAGTTGTCACAAAGATATATTTGAATATGTAAACAAAAATATTAACATTGTTGTTAGGTGTGGAGACCTTTGATGTGGATCTTAAAGAACAAAAGGTAACAGTGAAAGGCAATGTGCAGCCTGATGCTGTTTTGCAAACTGTCTCAAAGACTGGAAAGAAAACAAGTTTTTGGGGAGCAGAAGACGAAACTGCCAAAGCTTAATGGGATAAAGCAAGATGTTACTCTGTTTTTAACAGAGATTTCTATTAAAAGAATATAAATCATATGTAATGAAAAGTCAATAAAATCTAATATTTGACAACCATACTTGATTTTTCACACAAAATGATTAATGTATGGAGTCATGGAGAAGAGCCTTTTGCACTTCCATACCCAAAGGAAGAACCGATAAAGCCGACCACGAAAATGACAGATTTATTGATTTTTTTAGAAAATCAACGCACATGTTTGTTGGGTTAAGGGTTATACTTCTCAATAACTTAGGTTCTTATAAAATGGGTTCGAGTTCGTATACAGCTCAGACGAGCTCAAATATATTCTATCTTTCTCTCTCTAACTTCTCTCCTATTTCTTGGTTCTGACCAACCTCCTTTCCTTCGAGTCTCTGGTCCTTTTATATAGTAGAACGGGATCCGTTTATGTAGGATAGTTGGTGGAATCGGCGGTAGGATTCGTAGGCTCACTATTCATGGTCGGCGTTTGGCCCGTAGGTCTTCTGTTCACGTTCGGCGCGTAGGTCTCTAGGTTAACAGATCGGCTTGGCGCTGGATTGTTGACTTCGTCGTGGCCCTCTTGTTGGGCTTCTTGCTGGATCTTTGGCTAACTCTCACATCTTCTGGGCCCTTCCAGCGAGGCCACCGAAGCCTTATCCAACAATGTTCAAGTTTTTTTTTTTTTTACACCTTTTATTGTACATTAGGTGTTCACATGTTTTCTTTTTAGGAATTCCTTCAAAAATCATAGAAAAAGTTCAAATTTCAAAAATACCATACACCCCCAAAGTTTCAAAAATACCACACTCCCAAATATTTCAAAAATATAACAAACATAAAAATTGAATTTTAAGAGTTTAGAATTTTAAATTTTGGGTTTAAGTTCACTAAATAGAGTTTAAAATTTAATTTTAATGGCGATAGGATTGGGTTTTGGAGGTTTATGATTGAAATTTGAAGTTTTAAACCTATTTCAAATTTGTGATTTTTTTTGGAACACAAACATTTTGCGGTATTTTTGAATTATATTATCACAAAATTTTTTGTATTATTTTATTTCTTTCCATCATTTGATTTATCGAAAAGTTGTGATATTTCCTTTATTCCTTTCATAGTTTATAGTTAGCGCAAAAGTTGAAAATACGAAAAATGTTACTGTTTATGGTATTTTAATGGATTTGTAAATTCATAAAAATTTGAAAATCTATGGATTTTAAAATCTATATGTTTTGAGATAACATGATTTATCTCCGATATGGTTCTTTGTATTTTTAAGTTTAAAACACTTCCAAATATGTTAATACTAAACGAATAACACTATATTTTAACTAGTATTTGCAAATCATTAAATAAACAACACATGATTTAAAAATAGTTTTAAAATCATCAATCGAATAACATATGATTTCACTTGAATTTTTAAATCCATTAAAATCCTATAATCAATAACCCCACTAAAATATGTAAGCCATTAGCCATCGCAAAATATTTTACATAAATATAATTCATAGGTAGATAATCTTATCTTTTGGTGTTCTTCAATTGTTAGATCATGTGCTTCCACATTTTGTGGTTTAAAAATATAAAAAAATTGATGCAACAACTTACTCAATATATAATGGTAAGGAAATTAGCTATTTTTTCATCTTCGTGTAAATTTCCCCTTTTTGTTCTTCTCTGTATGATATGTCCCTTTTATACTGTTACATTATCATTGATCTTGAATAATAATTTGACTAGGACCATAATGTTAATTTACCATTTATAATGAAATAAAGGAAACTTCTTCTTTTTTTATAGGAAGAAATAAAAAAATTTATGTCTCATATGCTGCAAGAGTTTACAGTTTTGAACTTAAAATCCAAACTTTTTCTTCTGTTTGGGAGTCCACTTCCAGAAACTGGACTCATAAATATGCTGTATTTTAAAATTGAATGTTTCTTCTTCGTCTTAGTTTTGATTTGAAATCTTGAATGTGGTTGCTCAAAGCTTAAATTTACGACAAAAAAAGTCTTACATTATTTGATTTTTGGAACCAAAATAAAAAAAAAAAGAAGAACTAAAACTTAAGTACTAAATTGTAACACTAAGAATCAATCAGCAAAAGTAAAAAAAAGAAAGAAATATGAGAATCAAACTGATAAACATTAAGCCAAACTTTGTCCATCTTGAGCTCTTTTGATCTTCACTCTCTCTTTTCTTCCTTGTGCTTTGAAGATCAACAGTTTCGTAATTGGTGTAGAAAGGTATAAATTTGCTATACCGAAAGTAATCACGAGTCTTCAAATATCCAGATTTGTTGTTATGCATGTTGTAGATACCAATATGATTCAGATTCGCTATTGATATGACATCGTTACTAATAAACCATATAGGTTCAAAATATCTTCCTTTTGATCCCGTAATTTTCACATCTTTAACTTTTTCCCATGACAAACTACAACTGTTGTTCAATATCCATATATCATCTTTTTCACCTTGTCGCTGATTTATCACGCCTATTTTCCCTTCATACTGGATTAAAACTAGACCTAAATCACTTTTGAAATCGGGTGGAAGTTGAAAGATAGACCACGTTTCAGTTTGCATACAAAACCGGACCACGTTGTTTAGTGTCGTTAACCAATGTAAAAAACCGTACGACGATACCGGTTTATAACTCTTGATAAATTCAGCACATGGTAGTTCCAAATCCTTCAACCGCTTCCACGCGAACACATCAGAATCAAATACTTCGCAGTTGAGATTATGGAAACCGTCTTTCGTCTTTCTTTTCTCGCGGTATGTTGGTTGAGAAACTCTAACAATCTTGTAATGAAATCGGTTGGATTGATGAATAACCATTAAACCAGTTGTGGTGGTATGATATCGGGTTTTTGGATTGGGTATGATCCGATATTGTTTTGTAGCTGGTTTACAGATGATGTATTCTGGTATTCTTTTTGTATTGACACAGAGCAAAAGACCATGATTTGTGTCGCAAGCTTCAATCTTTATATTTCTCAAATCACAAAGAAACTCGAGCGACACTTTGTTTTTCTCTTCAGTTTCTTCTTCTTCAATGCTTGGAAGAAACCGGTACCGGTAGCTACACTGCTCACAATCCTCGACTAAAAACCCAAAAGTAGAGTTTGTTCGACGGAGATTACGTCTGATGAAAAAGAATTCATAAGTCCGTCTGCACAAGTCTTTGTTTAAGAGACGGAGTTTTGCAATCTCTGTCGAAGAACAATGAGAGAAGATTTCTAAAAGAGAGTCTTCCATCGATAACCAAAAGAATAATAAGTATTTGTATTTCAAAAGTAGGTATGTTAATGATAGAAGAAGACTTAAGAATCGCTATATATAGAGATATGTAAACCTAAAAAGAAAAAGGAAAAATAGGAAACTTGGGGAGCAAGATTTCCATTTTTTTTCCTTTTCCCTATAGACATTAGATTAGATATCTACTGATATTTATTATCTAAATGAAATTTAAAAATTGTCTAGAAATATATTACTACGACACATAATTAATGGGATTGAATAAACCAAAGTCAAAATCTTAATTAAAAGACGTAACCCTAGTAATCAATCTATCACATATCAACATAACATTCAAGGAAAAAAAAAGAAGGATCGAATTGAATGAATAAAATTTATCTTAAAAGATGTTTGAAATTCATGAGTCTTTCGATTGCAAAGAAAAGCCTAGACCTAGAGAGGTTGATGACTCGTGAGTGCAACAGATTTTGATTAAGTGGTGATTTCATGGCAGGACAACAAGTGTACATAGGTGATGATTATGCAAGTCTCTTTGATGGTTTATTATCATTACTGTTTTATTGATCTAATTAAATCTTATTACAATGATCGGAGTTTTAAGTTAATCCAATCTACATGGACCATGGCAAATCATTTGTGTTGTCTCTGGTATTTACTGTTACATTCCTTAATTATTAGAGTAAATTTAGTATAAGGGTAAATATATTCAACGAGGAACTTTGTTTAGTACTAATAAACACTCTTTGAGAATTGAACCATTCTTTGAGAATTGAACCTATATATCTGAAGACAGTCTAATAGTAGTGTTAGGCTTCAAAGTACTCGACTAGTAATAACCACTTATTAACAATTTCAATGAACTATTACCATATCTATACAATGATAAACAAATATATGTGGGATCAGTGACGGATCTAGAAATAAATTTAACCGGGGACATACTATATTTCTATAAATTTGACTAAAATTTTGTAAAAGAATTTACTTACACTATATAAACATGGTAGAATGTTGGAGATAAAAATCGCAATATCGGTTAAATACATGATCTTCGATCTTAAATTTACACGAAAGCCGGTATTGAATCTCTAACACTCACAAAAAAACCATATTTTATCACAATTATGATTTGTTTGTGTCGTAATTTTATTCTTATCAAGTCATTCAATCAATTTTTTTTTTAAACCTTAGTAAGATTTTTCATTAAATATACTCAAAACTACTTCTCCAGTACACTATATATTCAAAACAAAAGATAATAAATATACAAAATGCAAAAAGGTCCTTGAAAAGAAAACAAAAATCTTACTTCAATAACAACTATAACCAGGGGCGGATCTACATATAAGTAGTATGTGGCATGTGCCACATACTAAATTGATTTGTTAGTTTAGTTGGTTAAGGCTATTTCAAGTTTCTTAGAGGTAGAGGGTTCAAACCTCACCTTTGTTATTTTATTTTTCTTTTTTTTATACATAAATAAAAAATTTTATCAGAATATAAATCAAACATTTATGTGGTGCCAAATTTAATATTTTTTATTAGAAAGATATGACGTATGTTCATTAATAACATCATTTTCATCATATAAAAACTAATCAACTAAACTATTTGAAAACTCTAAAAATAGAATGATACATGAATGTAAAAAACCAAAAAAAAAAAAAAAAAAAATTCATTAATGTGCCAACAAAAAGTGATTCAGTGATATAAAAGCATGAGTAACTGATAAAAAAGAGGAGAAAAGCATGTTTAGTGGCGGCAATATTAGCCTTAGATAAACCAACAAAATGAGGAAGTTTGATTAAAAGTTTTAAGTATGACACCTTCTTGACCTAATTTCCTCTCTAACCCTTCACCGTCGTCTTGGTTTCTGTCTCTGGTCTGGTTACCGGCAGCTTTTATAGTGTTGGGACCGAACTTTTCGTCTTCTCTTATAGGTTTTTCTGCTTTATCGGCTTTTTCTACTTCTAAAGGTGGTTGGGTTGCTTCTCCGCTCCGACATCGGGTTCAATTTCAGAGGGTTGAGCGGCGCTCATTCTCTCCACTATTTCAGTGGGCGACGGGCTTAAGCTCTCGATGTGGAGTTGTCTGCTTTTTCACCTTTCTCTGTTTCGTCGTTGGAAGGGCTTCTCTGCTTTTGCGGGATTCGCTGGCCAAGTTGTCTTCTCCGTTCACCCGCGCTTCTCCTTTTTAGTCCGTCTTCTAGTATTGTGCGGTTCGGTACTATTTAGGTTTTGGTTGGCTGGTCTCGGGTCAGTAGATCGAGTTTCAGCTTTCGGTCTTAAGTTGAGTGTGGTTGTTCATGTTCTCTTTAGAAGTGCGCTTATTGGTTGTGGTTATGTTTTGGTTAGGTGCAACTTCTTGTGCTAGTAGTTCGTTGATTTGGTTTTTTTGAGTCTCCGTCGGTTTGTGTGTTGTTGCTTCGTTTTGCTTCCTTTTCAATGTGGTATTTTAGTTTTTTTTTTGTCTTCTATGGGTTAGTCTGGGTTGTGTCTGAGGCTTTGGGTCTAAGACCTGGTTCGTTATCTTGGTGGTTTTTCTGTTTTGGTGGTGTAGTTTTCAGTTCACGTTTTTCTATTGGGTTGATGTTCCTTTCAGACTGTTGCTGACCTTCCAGAATCTATTTGAGCATAGCTTCCATCTTGTTTTCTTGTTGAGCTGCAGGCGGAGCAACTTGCTGAAACACATGTTGAGCGGCTTGTTGAAACGTAGGCTAAGCTTCTTGTTGAAACGCATGTTGAAATGGTTGTTGAAAACCACTTGAGTTGGAATTTTGCACAAAACCTCTATTCTGATTTCCTTGAAAACAAGTTCCACCCGAACTCTGACCAAATTGTTTCCCAGTATTATGCACAAAAGTTTTTTGTTGAGTTGGGTACACTTGGTCTTTGGGATTTACTATATTAATGTTTCTCCATGAGAGATTACCCTTTTTAAAATGTGGATTATATCCTTGATTGTATACTCTCTGTCCCTAGCTATTAACATAGCTCACTTCTTCTTGTTCAGACTCAACGATGGGTTCTTGGAAAGCAAAGCAATTTGCTTCAATCTTCTCTACATCTTTAGCGAAGCTGACATGTTTCTGATTTTGGTTCTTGAGAAGCTGAGCAAGCATTCCTTTTACCTCTGCAAGTTCAGAAGATTCTGAACCATATGATCTTCCTCTCCTATCATAATCAGGGTAATGATTGTTATTACTAGCAGTAAGATTGTCTATGAGCTGATATGCTTCTTTTACTGGCTTGGTCATAAAGTCACTATTGCTAGCAGTATCAAGAGAGAGTTGAGACTTTTGATCAATACCTCTGTAGAAGTTGTTGAGGAGATTCAGCTCACAGAAACCATGATTAGGACAATCGCGAAGATATTCCTTAAATATGTCCCATGCTTCGAAGAAAGACTCTACATGACCTTTCTGAAACTGAGAAACTAATACACTCAGATTTAAACCCAAATATATTCACTGCAAGTGCATAGAAAACGCAGTAGTATAAGAGGGATCGAATCCACAGAGACCAAGAATGTACGACTCTCAGTTTAAAATCGAATTAAGCTAAGAACATATAAAACAGTGGTTGTGATTAGAATATGAAAATAACGATAAAGTAAAAATGGTTGTAAAGCAAATAACGAAAGCGTTAGGCAATAGGGAATTCCACAGGTATTCAGGTTAAAAGTCAAAGTTAATATGCAAGATTTTCTTTGAAAATAGTTTCCAACTCAAAAGACAAAAGCTAGACTAATTTCATCCCGAAGTATTAGATCCCTATGTTCGAATTAGTAAAGACAAACTCCCGCGGTATTTAGATAGTTCAAACATGCAATACTGTTCAGATTCGATAAGTTCATAAGCCCCTAAGACAATACTCCCGCAAGCAAAGACACTTACTCATCTAGACTAGGTCAGATCTCTAAACCAAATCATTTTGTGTTTATCAATCTAAAATCAATGAACTAGATGGCTAATTTAATTCATGCATTAATAACAAGTCTAGACTGAGAACCTAACAATTTCAATCTATTCTATCAAACCCTAACAATTAACCCGGTTTCCCTGGGAAACCCCTAAAACCTAACAAGTGAACTACTCAGACATTAAAAAGTAAACACAAATCATAATCAGAGAAGAACACATTCAAAAACCAAATCATTAAAATAAAAGACAAAGTTTCTAAATCTTCTCCAAATAACAAAGGTTCAAATCCCGTCTCTCTGTAAAAGCTCTGTGAAAATAAAATAAGCGATCGATAGAAAGAAAATAAACCTAAGCTTAAGGCTTTTATAGAGCTAAAAATAAGGAAAAATAAACTAAAACCAATAAGGAATCTTGATAAGTCTTGAAAGCATAATTATAATTTTGGAAGATTTTAGAGATTCTTGGTTGCAAAGATCAATAGATATCCTTTTACGTAAGTTTCCAGGAGCTTTGGATCGATCGATCTCTTTTCACACTTTCTGCACATGCATCTTCTGCGAGACAGCTTGACCAATCTTCAGTAAAATCGCCATAACTTTTCATTTCACCAATGGATTGACCTCAAACCACTCCCATATGAAAGCTAACTCACGTGGATATCTTGTGTCAAAAGTTCAGCTTGATCCATCCACGGGAATATCTTCAAACATTGGTAAACTTTTGACCTTTCTGCCGGATTCTGCATCTGCATATGCCAATTTGCATCTAAAACGTTCCGAACACCTAAAATCCTGAAAACATGCCAAAAATACAAGGAAAACACTTGAATAATTTCAAATAGCAAGTATAAATACCCACTATAGAGCATTAAAATCGAGTGATATCAACTCCTCTAGACTTAGATCTTTGCTTGTCCTCAAGTAAAGCAAAAACCAAATCCAGAAAAAGGTTTGAAAAGGACCACACATGAACTCTCAGAATCTCAGCAACCCTAAGTTTTGACATCAAAAACTAAAAGACACAAATCGTAGACAACCACTGCAAATAAACTCTTTACCGCCGCCTAACTAACAACATGCTTTCTACTTTAAATCCCAATCAATAAAACTATCAAGTCATATCAACTATCCCATTATATTCAATTAAGTTCAAATAGGTGTGTTATTACCTATGAAATATCGATCAACGACTAAAGTATCCATCATTGAGGATCCCCATACCATTTCGAGCATCGAGCCACTTCGGATCCCGTCTTTTCCTTCTCCTTTTCTCACTTCTTAATTCTTTTTTTATTTTCTTTTTTTACTGCTTCTTTTTTTAGCGGACAGTTTTTTCTGGGATTGACTACGAATTTCTAGATCACGCTTTCAATCCTTTTTCTGTACCATTTTTTATTTAAGGGAAGGAGAAGGGGATCAAAATCGTACTGAAAGAATTGTTGGTTTTACAGAAGGCTGAAGACAATAATACCTAGCTCAAAGTATTCCAAAACCATAGATAAGAAAAATTAAAATCAATTTAAGTCATAACAAAGTAGAGCTAGCATCAAATCATCAACAATCCAAAAGACCAGAATTTTCAAAAGCATATCAATTAATCAATGTGGTTCCAATCCTAAATGCAACAGTTAATCTAAGTCAGTAAACAAATAGAAATCAATTCTAAACTCACACTAGGCTAATAATCATCACATATTCTGGTCATTATTCCTTCGACTCGACTAGACTCGTCTAAACAAAAACGAAATTTTTTGAAAAATTTCATCAAAATGACGAAACATCCAAAAAGACATAAAACATGGTTAGTAGATATAAACCCTCCCCTGGACTTACTTTACACCATTCTAGTGTGAAAATAAATCCAAGAGAAGGAATAAAACCTAACTAATAGACAAATGACAAAAAACCAAGAGTTCAAAGAGAGTTTTGGTACTTACCTGAGAAGGAGATCGACTGGCTTCTGAATTAACGACAGATTGATCAATCCATAGACGGATCGATCGATCTCTAATAACGTGTTCATGACCATTATCATGGATTGATTGATCCATAGACGGATCGATTGTTCTGTATGTCCGACCAGCTTTTCTCTGAAATTTCCTAAAACACTTTTTAAACTCACAACTAAAACTTAATAAGTTAGTAACCTAAATTTGTACTGACTTAAAAATCAAAAATAATAATCTAAAACATCAACTAGTGGGTTGCTTCCCACTTAGCGCTTGTTTAATGTCAATAGTTTGACGAAATTACCTCCTAAATCGGAGGTAGATCAGCATCAAGACATGCCCCACAACAACCACCATAATCTGAAATCTTTGAGAAACGCTTGGAAGTACCTTTGCTCTTCACCTTATACTCAATTGAATCTCCAACCACTGCCCGAGGAATCAAAGTAACTTGAGGATCTCTCTTGATCTTCTTTGGTTTCACCTTTTCATCTTCATTACCCTTGGAATTGTGTTCTTTGTTGGAACATGAGAATCTCCAATTATGACTTCATTAGTTTGATATTACTCAGATTTAATGCATTTTAGTAGGCATTTATGCCTGCTAAACTTGTATTATCTGAGCCTTTTCTATGTAAAACTGGACTTTTTCTAGATTTTCAGGTGTTCAGGTCTCTTTTGGAANTTGAAGTTTTGAAGCCGAAAACCAAAAGGGACTGATCGATCCGTCTATGGACCGATCGGTCCGAATGCACGAAGAACCAGAGA
>OVBE01003392.1:0-27002 GCA_900406425.1 Iberis pinnata
TTTGTTAATTAATTTATTTAAAGTATACATCAAAACTAATATATATATATATATATATATATATATAGATTTAATCTTATCGTAAATCTAAAACATTATATCTTTTTAACATCTTCTTATATCATATTAGAACTTATGGTCACAAATTCCACCGTTTTAATTACCAATCAAATTTTTATTCTCATTTAAAATAAAAGTTATTATTCTTAAAGCCAAAATCTCTACAATGAAAAATTACAGTAAAAATCTACAATCATAGTCTTTACCAATAGGCCCTTCAAGTTATCATATCTCATTAAAAAATCATGTCCTTTTGTGACAAAAGAAAATAAAAGGTTCCCTTCTATATATACAATTGTAACAAAATTGTTAGAAGCCCATAGACTAATGTACTTCTATTCACCTTATTTAGGTCGGGTGTAATTGTTGGATGAAATACATTCATCTACCAATTAACTATAGAAAATTGTCTTAACACTTGGAAGTTGCCAACAAAGAATAACAAGTTGTTAACAAGATATATCTAGTTTCCGAAAAGGCATGACTAATTGCCGACAAGGAATGACTAGTTGCTGACAAAGAAAAACTAGTTGCCTACGAGGCATGAACGATTTCTAATATAAACTAGACTATGGTCAGAATCTTTTTGGAGACTATCATGAAGTTCCTTAGAGCCAAAAGTTCGTCGATAATAATGAAAGCCCAAGCTTTTTAAAATATTAAAATAGTTTCGATCAAGATATCTTCCAACCAATAAAGACGATTCATGTAAATCTACCTCCCAAAAAGTAAGGAAGTTGTTAAGTAGTCGTCTCAATCCGAAAAGGGTTAGGTTGAACACTCCTATAAATAAGAAAGCTCATAAAATTAGAAGGGCACAAGAGAAAAACACTAAAATCTACTTACTCACAAACTCTCAAGAAGAACGATCAAGTTCATAGCAAATTAACAACCTACGACAACTAGATTATCAGGCGATCAACTATCGGAGCCGGCAAAAGTCGTTAGATAGTTGTTGATTCTTGGTAGATTGAATTGGTTTTAAACTTAACTCACTGATAAATAAAAATTACTCATTTATTCGCCATTCTGTAGAACTTTCTCAAGAACCGGTAAAATTTTCCCAAAACAGCTTGGCGCGCTAGGTAAGGGGGGAGTATAACTGGCTACGTGAGATATGACGAATAATGAAGATAATAATAAGGTTCCAACTGGAAGTATTTTACCTCCAGATATCGCTATTCAACTAAAGGCATTCACCGCCTAGTTGAAGCACAGTGAAGAAAGATTGGCACAAATTAAAGGGGAGAAATCTTCTTTAAAAGAGGTAAATAACTCTAGTCGCTGAAACAACTATTGGTAATACACACGCCGGATTCCAAACATGCATCAACCTGATGCCACCACTAGAAGGAACCCCAGGAACAATGATCACAAATCAACGCTTCGACATAAGCTTGATACACCATACACACATACATACAAGGTTAATGAAACTCATGTTCCACCCCATCAACTAAATGAGGATTCTTATTTAAGGAATATGTTTTTTAAAAAGATTCAAAGCAATCAAAGCATTACTTACGTGACTTCCGAAGTAGCTCCTCCAATCACAAAGAGTGCTCCCAACTTTTATGTGGATACTCTCTTTACAATGAAATTGCATTAGTAGAGATGATTAGGAAGTTAATATTCCCCTCAATGAAGATGTATGATTAGATAAATGATCCTGACAACAATATAGCACAATACAAGCAGTAGATGTTCACTACTGCCGTCGCAAGAGAGTATCGAGAAGCTACTATGTGCAAAGATTTTGGTGGCACTCTCATTGGAACAGCTCTACAATGGTTTACGAACCTGTCGAATGTTTCAATTAACTCTTTTCCATCACTAGTTGATCGTTTTGTGGAGAAATTTGCAAGTGTTAGAAACCTAGAAAGATCATTGATGACCTCTATGAGGTAATATAGAAAAAAGGAGAGCCGCTACGAGAGCACGTGGGACGATTCAATAAAGAGAAAGTATTGATATTTCACTGCAATGTCGCCACTGAAATCTCAATGTTCAAAAGAGGTCTAGTACAGATGGAGATCTATGCAAGGAACTTACAAAGTATTAGTGCAAAACTATGGAAAATGTGCTCTCTAGAGCATAGGGGAAAATTAAATGGGAAGAAGATTCAGCCCATTGTCATGCTCTCCAGTGTCTAATATGCGGGTGACAAGAAAGGAGAAGCCAATAAGCGATGATAAAAATTATCATAGACCTCTCAATGAGAACACTAGAAATAGAAGTAACAATAAAAGTGTTCATCAACCTTTCAACAATGTAGAAAGTGAGAGACGTTAGTCATCGGCATGGCCAACAATAAATAATCTTTCAATTTTTCATGCACAAGTGGTAGGTGTGCAAAGGAATATGGGGGGGGGGGGCATGGCAAGATGGCCACAAAATATGAAAGCACTAGATGAGAAGTGTGAGGCGTCAAAATGCTATGAATTCTACAACGATCATGGCCATCGAGCTGAGGATTGCATAACACTAATAATGGAAGTGAATGAATTTTTGAAGAAATGACACTTGAGGGAGTACTTGTATGATAAATCCCAGAACCAAATTGATGATAAGAGCACTGATAAAACAACTAGAAAAGGCCCTAAATCGCCTCGAAGACACGATCAAATCATCATTGTTACTTCAGGTCATTAATAAATAAGTGGAATAAGTCATTCAACTGCCAAGAAAAGCGCTAGAATCGCCAGGAGTCACTCAAAAAATAATGTTGTTGGGAGTAGAGCTACATCAACCTACGCAATCAACTTCACTTCCGATGAAGGTGGAAAAATCCTAGCTCCACATCATGATGTGTTAGTAATATCGTTGACGGTTGCTAATTTTTTTTAATGAAAAGGATAGTTGTAACCAATAGAAGTTTAACGAACATCCTCTTTGTTGATTCGTACAAAAGCTTAGGCCTATATAGGGCTGAACTAACACGTAAGCCTACGTAGTTGGTAAGATATAGTAGTGAGGTAAAGAATAGACTATGTAAGGTGACACTACACGTGTATGTAGGAGGAATCAACTTACCGACAAATTTTCTCATATTAGATTACCCCTCAGCTTATAACTTAATCATGGGACATCCTTGGATTCATGAAACGGGAGCAGTATGATACAGTCAGGTTTTAACTCAAATACATTCACTACAAGTGCACAGCAAACACAATACTATATGAGGGATCGAATCCACAGAGACCAAGAAGCACGACTCTCAGTTTTAAATTAATTTAAGCTAAGAACATATTAAAATAGTGATTGTAATCAAGAAATGAAAATAATGATAAAGTAAAACGGTTGTAAAATAATTCAAGAAAACGTTAGGCAATAGAGAATTCCGCAGGTATTCAGGTTAAAGGTCAAGGTTAACATACAATATTGATTACTGAAAATAATTCCCAACTCGAAAGACAACAACATACTAATCTCCTCCCGAAGTATTAGATCCATATTCTCGAATTACTAAATACAAACTCCCGCCATATTTAGATAATTCGATCATGCATTGCAATTCAGATTCGATATGTTCATAAACCCTCAAGACAATACTCTTGCAAGCAAAGGCACTTATTCATTTAGATTAGATCAGACTTCTAAACCAAATCCCTTTGAGTTTATAAATCTATGGTCAATGAACTAGTTAGCTACTCTAATTCATGCACTAAGAACAAATATAAACTGAGAACCTAACAAATTTCAATCCATTCTATTAAACCCTAACAATTAACCTGGTTTCCCCTAGGAAACCCCTAAAACTTAACAAAAAGACTACTCAGACATGATTGCAAGAACAAAAATCATAGATTGAGTAAACATTGTAGAATTCAAAAGCTAAATTGTATATAAAGAAAGCAGAGTTCGGAAATCCTCTCAAATACATATGTAGATCTCTTCTCTCTGAAAAACTCTCTAATCTCTTNCCCCTAAAACTTAACAAAAAGACTACTCAGACATGATTGCAAGAACAAAAATCATAGATTGAGTAAACATTGTAGAATTCAAAAGCTAAATTGTATATAAAGAAAGCAGAGTTCGGAAATCCTCTCAAATACATATGTAGATCTCTTCTCTCTGAAAAACTCTCTAATCTCTTCAGCGATAAAAAACTTGTTTTTATAAAAAATAAGCCAAAAGGCTTTTATAGCCTGAAAGTAAAAAGAAAATAAAACCCAAATAAATAAAAACTAAATGATAGATCTTGAGGAAAAATGTGTTTTTTTGCTTGATTTCTCTCCAGCTCGTGTAAAGGGATCGATCGATCCATGGACATATCGATCAATCTGTGATTCAAAGGGATCGATCAGTCCAGGTTGGATCGACCGATCCCTGCTTGGAACGATCGATCTCTTCTTGTCCAAAGCCTGGATCGATCATTATTCACTCCAGATCGATCCTTCTATGTCTATTTGGTCCATTTTCACTTGAATTCTCTTGAAAATCATCCTTTTTGTTCCATAACGTCCCAAACACCAAGAATCATGAAAACATGCTAAAAACACAAGGAAAACACTCGGATAACGCTAAATAGTAAGTATAAATACCCACTAAAAAGCGTTAAAACCGAGTGATCTCAACTCCCCCAGACTTAGATCTTTGCATGTCCTCAAGTAAAACAAAAATCACATCTGAAGAAGAGGTTTGAAAAGGACCACACATGAACTCTCAGAATCTTAGCAACCCAAGTTCAAACACCAAAAACTATGAGATACCAATCCTAGAAAACCACTGCAAATGAACTGTTTACCACCACACAACCAATGATATACTTTCTACTCTAAATCTCAAATCAATCAAACCATCAAATCATTTTAGCCAGCTCTCTACATTCAACTAAGTACAAATAGTGCGTTCTTGCCTATGGGGTATCGATCAATGTCTGCTAATATATCTTTTCTATCAAAGCTCTCATACCTAACAGAGTATCCAACGACTTCTGGTCCCAACCCTTTTTCCCCCTTTCTCACTTCCTTTTTCTCTTTTTTTTGCTGCTTTTTTTTATCTTCGCATTTTTGCACTTTTCTTTTCTTCTTTTTTTTTTAGCAGCCGGCAATTTACTAGGGTTGACTACGGACTTCTAGGTCACGCTTTTAACCCTTTTTATGAACCATTTTTTATTTTCTGAAGGGGGGGGGGAGAGAAATGATCCAGATCATACTGAAAGAACTTGTCGGTTTTACAAAGAACTGAAGAGCAAAATACCCAGCTTTTCAAAGTATAACCAACACCATAAGCAATAAAATTTAAGATCAAATTTAAGTCATATCCAAATAGAGCTAGCATCAAATCATTAACAATCCAAAAGACCAAAACTTTCAAAAGCATAGAAATCGGTTAATGGGGTTCCAATCCTAGGTGCAGCAATTAATCTAAGTCAGTAGTCAAGAAGAGAATGATATCGAACTTACACCGGTGTAGTAGTCATCATAGATTCTGGTCATTGTTCCTTCAACTCGACTAGATTCATATAAACAAAACGAAATTTTTTTAAGATTTTTCGCCAAAATGAGAAAACATCAAAATAACGTTAGTAACCATCATATCCCCTCCCCCAGAATTACTTCACACCGTCCCGGTGTGAAAATAAATTCAGAATAAGAAAAAATGAACAGAAAATAAATAAGTCTACAAACAAAAAATCCAAAATAAAAATAAAATACATAAGTCCAAAGTGAAAAAGAAAAAGGTACTCATAAATGTAGCACCATCAATCTGAAGTCTGTCCCGAGCTGCCGCCTACTTTGTCTCTCCTAGCCGAAGGCTCCTCATCATCATCATTCCGATCCCGATGTACTCTAAAGCATGTTGGGCATCTGATCTTCGCTATCGTGCTCCATATCCTCTTAACCATGCTATGAGTCCTCTCAGCGGCATATGCAGTCCATCTAATCATCTTGGCGTCCGTGAAGTCCAAACGTTGAGGTGGTAAATCGAACTCACTGTAGTCCTCAGGTAGGATGGGTGAATCGTCCTTTGGACTAAGATCCCGCTAACGTCTCTGAGTGGACCTCCGACTATGAACCTGCTCTCTAGGAAGTCTTGGTGCATCCGATACAGGTGTAGTTCCCCCAAGTAGGCGATCAACTCCCGGTTGATGCTAGTGATGTTCTTCTGCGGCAAGTGAACCTTGCACCTCTGACCTCCTGAATGTAGAAACATATAGGCCTTGGTCTTCGTGAACCACATAGTCGAGAAGAGATAAGCCCAATCCACACGGCTGGTCGTCTTCGCCGGAGTAAACAACCCAAGAAGAATCTCGATATACTGTAAAATCAGGGTAGCTAGACTACCCACCACCTTAACCCGAGTCGGGTGTTGCAGCGCATCAATCTTCCGGCTAGCTAAGATATTAGCAAATATCCATCCCAAGTTAGCATCATGACGATCTCAGTCATGATCAGTCTCATATGTAATCATAGTGAGATGGCATAGGGCATAATGAAGGAGCTCAAGCTTCTGAGAGTTGACCGTTGTCGCCTCTGATTTACCAGAAAATATGCAACCCAAGATCTTAAATGTTATGTGAATAGCCGGGTTACGGATGCCGGTAAGCTTTGCTTCTCGAGGCTCATACTCTTCATGTGCAATAACATCTGATAAATCATTGTTGGAATAGAAGTTGGGCAGTTCTGGAAGGCGCCCATCAGCCGGAACCCAAAGATAGGACCAAACTCCACCATCATAATCCTGTAAAGATGACCAAGGCCAAAGATTTGTACCTCGGTATCGGCCATGTAAGGGTACCATGGATCTGAACCGGGGCTGTGAATGTGGAATGGGGCCAAGAACTGTCTCGCTAGATCGGGATAGCGGGGATAGTCTCAGAAAAGGCAGGTTCCGAGACCCATCCAAGTGAAGATCTCTACTACATCATTTTCTACACCTAATACCGTCAAAACTGCATGATCGGCAAATCGAGTCGGCTCCATCGAACTCTTAAGAAGAGCGTTGTAGAACATGGAATTGAATTGATCCCACTTGTTAGTGAATTCCCGCTCCTTCCAACCCTTGTGACTCTTGAGTTGGGAGACTACCATATCGAGGCGGAAATTGTTGAATTGCGCCTTCGATGTGCGAGGCCATGGAGATTGAGTAAAACTCGTCTTGAGGATCGGGTCTTCCTCTTCTTCTTCCTTATTGTTCGTACTGCTACTAGCGACCGCTTTCCCTTTCTTCATAGCAGTTGCTTGCGTCTTCTTTGTTGCATGCGGTCTAACAAAACTCGAACAATCGGTTTCTGGTTGAGTTTGCTTAGCGGTTTGGGACCAAGTGGATCGCCTTGTGCCGGTAGTTGCTGGTTGTGCTGGTGGTCGTGCTTTATCACTTTCGTTTCAGGAATCGTCAAGACCTTATCAGAATTAGGCATGTGATTCCATCCTGAAAAGAAAAAGACCTCAAAGCAAGGTGAGTTGCTTATTCAATCCAAAACAAATACGTTTAATCAATCTAAAACCACCATGTTATGAAGTATTAAGTAATGATCGAGCAATACTAATTCAATTAGCAAGAATCAAGATACTTCTTCTAACATTAAAAACACAACCGATTCCAAAGATTGAAAACAATTCTAATGAAATCACTATCAAGCATGGACAATTGTGAGCAATGGTTGAGCAATAATAACACAAAATTAGCAAGAATTCAAGCTAAATAATCATCCAAAGTTCCAAAATCCAAGTAAAAATAGTGAAAATTTCCATAAAAATTGCAATTAAAACTAATGGAATCAAACCAACATATCGTAGCAATCCAAACTCAATGCGAAAGCATTCCTCATTCTCAATTAATAAAAAAAAATGTCATAGAACATGCAAAACCCGAAATCCCTATGAAAATTTCAAAACTGAACATTCACAATCCCAAAATCTCAACACAAATCATCCAAAATTATAATTCATGTCTCAAATAGTAATCAAATACATGCAATAAGACCACAATCAACCAATTACAATACCTAAATCAACCAAAACCCAAAATCCCTATAAACCCTAAAATTTTCGGAATTTCAAAGAGAGATAGTGTTCTATACCTTGCTTGAATCTAAAAGCGAGTTGGAGATTCGAAATGAGCACAAAAAATCGAGTGGAATAGGCTCAAGAAGCACTCAAATCGGTTGAAAATTGATGGAGATTGATCAAAGGGGATTTGGGAAGTTTTAGAGAAAACTTGAGTGTGAACAATGGTGGAATGAGGGAAATTTCAAAATGGGGGAGAAGAAGAGAACAAATCCGGTCCAAATTAAGTGAAAACCTGTTAAATCTCTCAAAACCGGTTCAATTAAAGTGAAAATTCGACTTACCTGATCGATGGATCGATCGATCGTTGCATGGATCGATCGATCCAATTTGTCGTAACTTCTGGGTGATTTAGATCGATCGATCCGTGTTGGAACTTCGATTTTTCACCTGATGGATCGATCGATCGAATTTTCCTAACCTTCTGCTTGTTTGTATCTATTGATCCATGCTTGGATCGATCAATCAGAACACTCGACCAAATCTTCTTTTCCTTAACTTTTTGAAACACCTTGAACTCAAAACTAAAAGGTAAAAATTAGTAAAGTAAAAACAAAAACTAACTCTAAACTTAAAACAACTAAAATAAAGACACAAAATAGTGTATTGCCTCCCACTGACGATACTTACCTCTAAACTAAGGCTGGATCAAAAAGATAAATCTCAGATTCCTCCATGAGATCTGAAGCAGCTAGATAAGGCTTAAGCATTTGTCCATTCACCACAAAATCATTTTTTGGCGATTATTGAGTACAACCGCACCATATGGTTTCACCTCTTTTTTGACAAACGGTCCAGACCACCTAGACTTCAACTTTCCATGGAATAGTTTCAATCGAGAATCAAAGAGCAATACCTGATCACCTGGTTGAAAATCTCATGGAATGATTTTCTTGTCATGTGCAGCTTTAGTCCTTTCCTTATAGATTCTGGAGTTCTCATATGCTAAGTGTCGAATTTCTTCAATCTCATGGAGCTGATGAGACGCCTTTCCATTGCGGTCTTTATGCCGAAGTTCAGCAACTTGACAGTCCATGCAACTTTGTGCTCCAATTCTACATGTAAGTGACAAGCTTTACCATAGACAAGGTTAAAAGGAGTAGTACCAAGAGGGGTCTTGAATGCAGTTTTGTATGCCCGTATAGCATCATCAAGCTTCAAAGATCAATCTTTCCTAGACCCATTTATCTTTTTCTGCAAGATATCTTTGATTTCCCTGTTAGAAACCTCCACTTGTCCGCTTGTTTGAGGATGATAAGGTGTTGCGACTTTATGTTTCACCCCATGCTTCCTAAGCAATCCATCAAAGACTCAGTTGATGAAATGAGTGCCTCCATCGCTGATGACAACTCTCGAGAATACAAAACCTGGGAAAAATCACAGACTTGAACATCTTTAGTACAACTTTTGCATCGTTAGTGAGGCTAGTAATCGCTTCAACCCACTTAGACACATAATCAACAACAACTAAAATATAAAGGTTATTATGAAAAACAGGGAAATAACCCTTAAAGTCAATTCCCCACACATCAAAAACATCTACTTCAAGAATGAAGTTTTGTGGCATCTCATTCTATTTTGAAATGTTCCCTTGTCTTTGGCACGAATCACAGAAAGAGATGAAGGCATAAGCATCTCTGAATATAGTGGGCCACCAGAAACCTGCTTGGAGTACCTTAGAAACCGTCTTGAATGTAGTGAAGTGACTAGCATAATCCTAACCATGACAATGATACATAACATTTTGAATCTCCTCCTCAGGAAGACATCTTCTAACATACCATCTTTACAAAACTTGTAGAGATATGGTTCATCCCAGTAGTAATGTTTGACATCCCTTAAGAACTTCTTCTTTTGGTAACCTGAAAAATCATGTGGTACAACATCAGCAGCTAAGTAATTAGAAAAATCTCGAAACCATGGAGTAATTAAATCAATCTTATGGAGTCTAGGGATAGAGAAATTGTCATCCTCAATGGTGCTGATTGCACAAATGCGTTCCTCTGGAAAAGAATCATCTATGGGAACGTCTTCTTCGACTTGAAGTTGGGAAAGATGATATGCAACTCTGTTTTCAATGCCCCGATTTTCTTTGATCTCCAAGTCGAATTCCTGCAAAAGTAAAATCCAACGCAATAATCTGGGTTTAGCATCCTTCTTAGAAAGGAGATACCGTAATGCCGCATGATCGGTGTGGACTACTACTTTGGATCCCACTAGATAGGATATGAACTTCTCAAAAGCAAAGAAAAACGCCATGAGCTCTTTCTCAGTTGGTGCATAATTGCGTTGAGCTATATCAAGAGTCCTAGAGGCATAGTAAATGACATAAAGCTTCTTATCTTTTCGATGTCCAGTAACAGCTCCCACAGTGAAATCACTTGCATCACACATCACTTCAAAGGGCTAGTCCCAGTCCGGTGATTGAACAATTGGAGCACTTACCAAAGCTCCTTTGATCGCTAAAAAGGCAGATTGGCAATCATCATCCCATTCAAATTTGACATCCTTGCACAACAGCTTCATAAGGGGTCTAGCAATCTTCAAGAAGTCTTAAATGAATCTTTTGTAGAAGCCTCCATGACCTAAGAAGTTGCGGATATCCTTGACATATTTAGGTGCATGTAAGTTAGTCATTACTTCAATATTATCCTTATCCACTTAATCCCTTTCTCAGAAATCTTGTGTCCCAACATAATCCCATACGTCACCATGAAATGACACTTCTCCCAGTTCAGCACTAAATGTTTCTCTGAAGAATCCTGCACAAGTTAGCAAGACAGACATCGAAAGAAGATCCATAGATAGAAAAATCATCCATGAAAACTTCCATGATATCTTCAATAAGTTCTGTAAAGATAGACATCATGCATCTCTGAAAGATTGTTGGAGCATTACACAATCCGAAAGGCATCCTGCGATAAGCGTAGATACCAAAAGGACAAGTGAATGTCGTCTTCTCCTGATCGTCTGGGTGAATTGGAATCTGAAAGAAACCTGAATAACCATCTAAGAAAAAATAATAAGGGTGATTAGCCAATCTCTCTTACATATGGTCAATAAAAAGTAAAGGAAAATGATCTTTGCAAGTTGCAGCATTCAATTTTGTATAGTCAATCACATCCTATGACATGTAATAGTTCTAGTTGGAATTATTCATCATTCTCGTTCTTAACAACTGTTATTCCCCCTTTCTTAGGAACTACATGTACAAGACTAACCCAACTACTATAAGATATAGGGTAAATAATACATGCATCTAGAAGTTTCATTATCTCTTTCTTAGCAACATCTTTCAAGTTAGGATTTAGCCTTCTAGATGTTCTACAAAAGTCTTAGATTCATCTTCTAAATGTATCCTATGCATGCACAAGTCTGGTGAAATCCTCGTGATATCGTCTAAGGTATAACCTAGATCTCTATGATACTTTCTTAGCTTAGAAAGAAGTAAGACAGTTTCTACGTTATTCAAATCAGCATTCACTTTCACGGGATATGTAGAATTAAGACTTAGAAATGTGTACCTTAGCCTGATTGGAAGGGTTTTAAGTTCCAGTTTTGTAGCTTCCAGCTCGCTCCATTCATCAGTAAGGGGCGCATGGTACGGTTTAAGTGGAGACTTGGCAGTTGTCTCCAACAATTCAACTTTGTTGGTCATCTTTTCAATACTCTTGCAAAAGTCTAACATCCTTGTATAACCTGAAGCATCATCTCTAAGGGAAAAAGACTCATCAATAGCGTTAGTCAATGCAATCTCTAAAGGATCATCGAGCAAAAAGTCATCAGAAACTCCCTCAACAGCCTTTGTGATGGTGTCCACCCAAAAGGATTTGGCGTCTAGGGCTGTTTTTTTTTAAAACTTCTTGTTAATTGAACTTCATGACCATATCACCAAGATGAAGATCGATCTTTCCTTTCTTCACATCAATAATAGCACCATCTGTTGCTAAAAAGGATCTTCCCAATATGAGAGGATCTTTTGGTTCTTCTCCAAGCTCTAGAATCACAAAGTCGATTGGTACAAAATCTGTCCCAATCTTTACAGGAAGGTTCTCAAGAACTCCAAAAGGATATTTCATGGAATGATCAGCAAGTATGAGTGAGATCTTGGTACCTTTCATGTCCGTCATACCTAACCTTTTAGCCATAGAAAGAGGCATAAGGTTCACACTGGATCCCAAATCACAGATAGATCTGGCAAATGTAATGTCACCAATCTCTACTGATAGAACAAAGCTTCCCGGATCTCCAAGTTTCTTAGGTATACGGTTCTGTAGTATCGAGTTACTTTGTTCTGTGATTATCATTACTTCCTCTTCAAAGGTGATCTTACTTGTGATCATGATCTTGACATATTTATTTAAAGAAGGAATCATTTGACAAGCATCAAAGAATGGTAATCAAACAATCAATTCCTTGATCATCTCTTTGCACTTTGCATCTTCTAGATCTTTTCTAAACTTGTTTGGTTGAATTGGGTACGGAACCTTCGGTTTGTAAACTTGAATTGGAGTATCAGCATTATGGGGAGTTGGATCGATCGATCTCTGCCTGGATTGATCGATCTCTGCATGGATCAATTGATCTCTTTTGTTTTTGAATCGTTGACCGACGGATAGATCGATCCATCAGGGAACAATCGATCACTCTCTCTGTAACTCCCTGCCTTAGGATCGATTGATCCAGGTTGGATCGATCGATCTAGTGAATCTAGATTTGTCCGAATTTTTGGATCGATTGATCCTTCTCAGAACTTGAATCATACATCCCAGAAAGAAAACTAGTTGGTTTCTTCACAGCTTCAGCTGTTTGAACCACTTGAGTATTCAAATGCTTTATATGAGTAGAAAATGTTTCAAATTTTTGGTTCAAATCACGGTATATGTTGTCCATCTTAACATTTATGTTCTTTTTGATTTGTTGCTGACCTTCTAGTATCTTTTGAGCATAGCTTCCATCTTGTCCTCTTGTTGAGCTTGAGATGGAGGTGCTTCTTGATAAACAGGTTGAGATTACTATTGAAAGCCGCCTGAATTGTAGTTTGGAACAAAGCTCATATTCCGGTTTCTTTGAAAACCAGTTCCTCTAGCGTTTTGACCATAAGATGCTCCAGAGTTTTGCAAAAAAGCCTTTTGGACAAAACCCTTGTTGAAACCTTGATTGTATCTTTGGTTGAACACTTTTTGACCTTGGCTGTTGATGTAGCTCACTTCTTCTTCTAAAACTTGAGGCGCTTGAAGAGCAAAACAATGTACTTCAATTTTCTCTATATCTTCAGACAAACTCAATATTTTTTATTCTGATTATTGAGAAGTTGAGTAAGAAGCATTTTTACTTCAGCCATTTCTGAGGATTCTGAATCAGATGATCCTCCTTTTCTATATGAATTCGGACAACGGTTGTTGCTACTCGCAGCTAAGTTGTCTATAAGCTGATATGCTTCATACACTAGCTTGGTCATAAAATCTCCATTACTAGCTATATCTAGAAAAGTCGATATTGTTGCTCGATACCTCTATAAAAGGTGTTTAGAAGGTTCAGCTTGGAAAATCCATGGTGAGGAAAATCCCAAAGATACTCCTTAAATCTATCCCATGCTTCATAAAAAGATTATGCAGGACCTTGCTGAAACTGAGAAATCTGGTTTCTCATATTATTAGTCCTAGTAGTAGTGTAGAATTGACCCAAGAACTTGGATTTACAATCATCACAAGTTTCTATGGAGTTAGGTGGTAGAGATTTTAACCACCTTAGAGCTTTGTCCGCTAGTGAGTGATTAAAGAGCTTGCAATGCATAAACTCCCTAGAGACTCCATCAAGCTGAACAATGCTGCATATATCTTCAAAACTATCTATGTGATCCATGGGGGTGATCAGTAGGAAGACCACGAAATTGACTCTGGTGTATGAGCTGAATGAGCTGGAACGGGAAATTATAGTCCTGTTTCTGAGGTTGGCGAGGACGAAGAGCATTCCTATTAGCAAGGAAAGCTTCAGGGTTGTTGAAGTCTCCAACTAGAACCATTTCTTGTTGAGGTGGGTGATTGAAAACCTGTTCTAGTGGGTCATTCAATATAATGACATCAGGTTCCATCTGATTACCATTACCATCTCTTTGAACACCCTGTAGCACTTGATTGCATTATGTTCCTCCTCTTCTCGGGTTAACAATTGCATTGTTTATCTCAGGAGGGGGAGGTGGTTTGTTGTTTAACTGTGTTTCTTAAACCAGAATCTTCAAGAAAGAATGAGTTAGGAATGAAATTATCCCCCATCATGTTGGAGGATTGAGCGTTCCTTCTCGCCTTCCGGATCAAGCATTCTAGATCCAAGAGGTCCTTATTACTAGGGCTGAGTAATTCCTTTGATGTGTTAGATCTTTGCATCATCAACCTGTAAAGAGTCAATCAAGAATAAAGAAACGCGATGAATACTGTAAAAAGAAAGATTCCTAATCTAAACTCTAAAGAAAACTTCAGAGGCACTATTGGTCCCCAGCAACGGCGCCAAGAACTTGATACACTCAGGTTTTAACCCAATAGTATATGAGGGATCAAATCTACAGATACCAAGAAAGCACGACTCTCATTTTTAAATTGAATTAAGCTAATAATATATTAAAGTAGTGATTACAATCAAGAAATAAAAATAACGATAAAGTAAAAACGGTTGTAAAACAATTAACGAAAACGCTAGGCAATAGAGAATTCCACAGGTATTCAGGTTAAAGGTCAAGGTTAACATACATGATTGATTACTGAAAATAATTCTCAACTCGAAAGACAACAACATAATAATCTCCTCCCGAAGTATTAGATCCCTATTCTCGAATTACTAAAGACAAACTCCCGCCGTATTTAGATAATTCGTTCATGCATTGCAATTCAGATTTAATATGTACATAATCCCCTAAGACAATACTTCTGCAAGCAAATGCATTTATTCATCTAGTTTAGATCAGACTTCTAAATCAAATCCCTTTAAGTTTATAATTCTATGGTAAATGAATTAGTTAGCTACTCTAATTCATGCACTAAGAACAAATCTAAATTGAGAACCTAACAAATTTCAATCCATTCTATTAAACCCTAACAATTAAACTGGTTTCCCTAGGAAAACCCTAAAACCTAACAAAGAGACTACTCAGACATGATTGCAAGAACATAAATCATAGATTGAGTAAACATTTTAGAATTCAAAAGCCAAATTGTATATAAAGAAATCAGAGTTCAGAAATCTTCTCAAATATAGATGTAGATCTATTCTCTATGAAAACCTCTCTAATATCTTCAGCGATAAAAGACTTTTTTTTAATAAAAAATAAGCTAAAAGGCTTTTATAGCCTGAAAGTAAAAAGAAAATAAAACTCAAATAAATAAAAACTAAATGATAGATATTGAGGACAAATATGTCTTTTTGCTTGATTTCTCTCCAGCTCGTGTAGGGATCGATCGATCTGTGCTTCAAAAGGATCGATCGTTCCAGGTTGGATCGATCGATCTAATTCTACATGACTCTTCCAGTGCTTTGGATCGATCGATCCCTGCTTGGATCGATAGATCTCTTCTTATCCCAGGCCTAGATCGATCATTATTCACTCCAGATCGATCCTTCCATGTCCATTTGGTCCATTTGCACTTGAATTCTCCTGAAAATCATCCTTTTTGCTCCAGAACTTCCCAAACACCAAGAATCCTAACAACATGCTAAAAACACAAGGAAAACACTCGGATAACGCTAAATAGTAAGTATAAATACCCACTAAAAACTGAGTGATATCACAATATCATCCACTCTTCATTAAACTATTAAGTTCTCCACTCCTTGGGGGGGGGGGTTAGAGAAGTTAAAGGAGAACAAGATAACTCACGGTTACATTATCAAACTTCTCTAAAGGAAATAAGTCAACCAAAAAGCTCATCATATATCGTTCACAGTGAGGAACCAGAGGTGGAGGAACTATATGAAATCCCACTAGCTGAAGACGAACTTGATAAGAAGATAAATGATGGTTCAAAGTTACTAAATGAAATTAGAACAAGACTTATTGACTTCTTCAAGTCAAACGCTAATTGTTTTTCTTGGTTACACATCAACATACATGGGATTGACCCTGAATTCATTATGCATAAATTGTAGGTAGTTCCAGAGAGTCAGCTAATTAGAAAAAAATGAAGAAAATTTGCTCCATAATGTGATCTAACTATTAATGAAGAAGTCCATAAGCTATTGGATGCAAGATTCATTTGTGAAGTATGCTACATAGATTGGTTAGCGAATGTAATGGTAGTTCAAAAGAAGAACGGGAAATGGAGAGTTTTTATCGATTTTACAGATCTCAATAAGGCATGTTTGAAGGATCTTTTTCCATTACCACACATCGACAAACTAGTAGATACAACTGTTAAGTTTTGTATCACCCGGCCAAGACTTGATGGAAGTTGAAAACAAGTGTTCCAAGAAGCTAGGGATCGTAAAAGAAGTCAAGACAAGCCAAAAAGATATGATTGGGGAGACTTGGCCAAATCTAGCAATGCAAGAAGTAACGATCCAGGGCCAAAATATGCATTATTGGGTCTATCGGGCCAAGACAAGTATTATCGAGACTATTGGGTCCATCAGTAACCATGCGACATCACTTAGGCGACCATGCGAGAAACTATCAAACATGGGACAAGAATGTGTGTAGTTTAGTCTATCGAGTCCTCATGCAGCCGACCATGCGTAAATCATGTGCATGGTTCAGGTGTTCCAGGTAATCGAGCCAGTTGGTGTGCGGGAAGGAAGAGAGGTACGCACATCATCGAGAGAAATGACCTAGTATGCTATGCGGGAAATCTAGGCCAATGATTGGGTCCCTACTAGGCCATGATCGAGACGCAACTAGGCTAGGATTGAGATGTATGCGCGTGGCTTTATCAGAACGATGCCCAAAATTGTCAAGTATTCAGAAATGAAGACTCTCGACCAAACCAAGCAGCTTTCGACTCAAATTCGGTATACATGGGCCAAATTGCCTAACGAAGATTCTAGAAGTGAGAGACTTTGAAATATGACCGTTGGAAAGGTTTGGCTCAATACTCCTGTTTAACCAAATTGGTCCCCAAACTATTCGTACACGCCAATTCTGATTATGTTTTATGCTTTTGCGCATTCACCTTTTATCTTTCATTGTTGTAATCATTTTCTTACCCATTTAGGGTATGTCTTAGGTTTCTATTTAAGTGATGTAAGCGCTGCAATGATCTAATAAGAAAGTTACAATCTTTCTCTCAAAACTCTCTCCTTTTATTTACATTATCGCATTATGTACTCATTCCACCATGGACTGAGCTTCATACTCTCTCAAAATTTCATGGTATCAGAGAGTTAAGCTCTTTTTTACCTTACACTCTTCCGAAAACTCTTTATATCTCGGTTACTTTATACTTCCAGTTACTACTCTATATTCTCTAAGTTACGAATCTACTATCTACACTCATGGATCTTCAAAAGAATCTCGGAGTCCCTGTCGTTCTCAAGGGGATAAACTACCTCTTGGGGGAAAGAACCATCAAGATCTTTCTTAGTAGAAAAGGTCTATGGAATCACATAGTGTAGACCGAACCAACCTTGAAGAAGAAGCCTAAGAAAGCTTCTAAGAAAGATACCGACAAAGACGGTGATGAAGAAGAAGAAGATGACAAAAAGGTCGAAGAAGAAGATGACATGGCCGAAGAAGAAGAGAAATGGTTTCAAGAAGACCAAATGGTTCTCAGCTTCATGCAAACGTCTCTAAATCCATCTTTTCTTGAGGCTTACTCATATTGCGAGACACCCAAAGATCTATGGGAAACTCTTCACAAAGTGTTTGGAAACATATCCAACTTAAGGCGAGTCTACGAAGTAAAGAAGGCGATAAACGAGCTTAAGCAAGATGATATGGAGTTCAATACTTATTTTGGCAAGTTTAGGGCTCTATGGGTAGAGCTCGAGATGCTTCAACCATTCACACATAATCCTACCATCTTGAGTGAGAGAAGAGAACAAGACAAGATATTTAGCCTTCTTCTCAATCTCATTGGTGGATACACGGATCTAGTGAAACATATCCTATGGGCTACTAAACTTGGATCAGTAGAAGATGTGTGCTCCCAAATCCAAATGGAACAAGGGACATAAGGACTGTTCAATAGCAAAAAGGAGTTGGTGATGGCCAACAAAAGTGTGGTGGCTTCGGATAATCAAGGATTCTAGAAAGGGGATGAGAAAAAGCCCAACTTGGTGTGTGAACATTGCAAGAAGCATGGAAACTCCAAGGAAAAATGCTGGTTCCTCCATCCCCATTTGAGGCCAACCAAGAATGGGAACAACGTTAAGTCGAAGACTAATGGACCAAGGTCAAACATTGCTCAAGAGAAATCAGGAGATGAAGATGGAAGCTCTAGCCAAACAAGTGAAGAAGGAAACAACTCAAAGGCCCTACTATCTTACAAATCACCATCCACAACCACTACTGCCGAGGAGTATGTGAGCAAAAAAGACTTTGAGGCCTTGATCAAGGCTTTTCACTGACCAAATTGGTCAATGGAATTTTACATTGATGACATGTTGGTAAAGTCTCTAGTATCTGAGGAATATATTTCTCATATGCAACAAGTTTTTACTACTTTTAGACTATAGAATATGAAGTTGAACCCTACGAAATGATCTTTTGAAGTTAGCTCTGGGAATTTTTTAGATTACATCATTGCCCATAGAGGAATATAAGCTAATTCGTATTAAATAAGAGCAATTCAGGTAATTCTTCACCAAAAAATGTGAAAGAAGTGCAAAAGTTGATTGAGAGAATGACCGCATTGAGTATATTCATTTTCAAGGCTTTCATATATATCTTATGCATTTTTTCGCATTAAGAAAACCAAAAGATTCCCTCGAAAGTTGCGAATGAACGTTAAGAGATCTCAAGAGATACCTAACGTCACCTCCTCTTTTGTCAAAACCAATGGACGACGAAGTGTTATTATTATACCTAGTTGTATCATAACATGCAGTAAGCAGAGTATTGGTTCGAGAAAAAGGAAACAAACAACATCATGTATATTATGTTAGTAAATTACTCTTCAATGCTGAGACAAGATGTAGTCATTTAGAGAAGCTTGCCTTAGAGTTGATAACAGCTGCCAGAAAGTTACTGTCCATACTTTCAAGCACATCCCATCATGCGAGTAAGTTCAATCTTCCATTAAAGCAGTTCTACACGAGCATGAAATATCTGAAAGGTTGGCTGAATGGGCAGTTGAACTCGGAGAATACAACATAATATACATACCAAATACCGAAATTAAGTCTCAAGTACTACATGATTTTGTGACAAAATTCATACCTAACTTAAAAACGGAAGTAAGAAGAAGTTAAGATTATACAAAAAGGAGATCAAAAAGGAGTTTGGAAATTTTTTGTTGATGGTTCAAGCAGCATACGAGGAACCGGACTCAAAATAGTTTTAACCCCGTCATCGGGTGAAGAGATTTCAATAGCAGTCAAGTGCAATTTTCGAACTATAAACAACGACGAAGAGTATGAGGCCTTGATAGTGGGCATGAATTTGGCTCAAGATCTTGGAGCGAAAGATCTTGAAATTTTCAGTGAGTCATAACTTATAGCCAACGAAACACACAAAGATTACAAATCCCGAGATACAAGAATGATGCAATATATAAATCTAACTACAAGTTACTTGAGAGGTTTGAGAACTAGAAAATCTCTCAAATACCAATGGAGAGATAAAAAACCATGTTGACGCCTTGGCTAAGCTTGGTTCATCGTTGAAAGTAGAAAAGTCAATTAATGTTCTTTTGTTAGTTATGCAGTGGCTAGCCACTGTCAGAGATCTTCCAAGTTTAGAAGTTACAACTGTAGAAAAAAATCCAAATTGGACAACTATAATCAACTATCTAAGAGATGATTAATTACCTACAAGTCATTGTGAATGTAGGAAGATAAAACAATAGGATGCACAATGTTTCCTTATTCGCAATCAATTGTCTCGTAGGTTATTTTCCGGTTTATATTTGAAGCGTGTAACTCCAGAAAAGGCAATGCAAGTCATAAGAGAGTTGCCCAAGGGAGAATGTGACTCTCATTCAAGAGGACGAAGCCAATTATTAAGAATAAATAGGGTAGGGCATTATTGACCAACAATGTCTCAAGATGCAGCTAGATTTGCTCGACACTATGAAAAATGCCAAAGGAATTCCCAAGTTTCAAAGATTCCACCGGAGGACTTAAAAAAAGATATGCTCTCAATGGCCAACAATGAAATGGGGCATGAACATTTTTGGAAAGCTACCCACGACTCCTGCTTTAAGGTTTTTTTTTCTGGTAGTAACTGATTACTTCTCCAAATGGGGGGGGGGGAAGCATAAGCGTTCACTCAAGTAACTGATTTTGAAGTAAGAAAATTCAACTGGAAAAACGATATATGCAAATTTGGGGTTCCAAGCAAAATAGTTACTAACAATGAACCCAAATTCGCCAGCAACAACTTTAAAGAGTATTGTGATAACTGGAGAATAAAGCTAAGTTTTGCGACCCCAAAACATCGATAATCAATCGGACAACCGGAATCTACGAACAAAACCATAGTAAAATTACATAAGAAACATTTGGAAAACACCAAGGGAAAGTGGGTTGAAGAACTTCTAGACGTATTGTGGGCTTATCAAATGACAACAAAGTTGGCAACTACAGAAACACCATTCTCGTTAGTATACCAAATGAAGGCAGTGGTACCTTCCGAGATTAGCCTGAAGGTCATTCAAACAAAGCATCTTCAATACAAGGATAACAAAGAGTTAATGAATCTCGACTTCGACTTACTAGATGAAAAAAGGGAAGCTGCGAGAATTCATATTTGGTGCTACCAAAAAAAAGTAGCTAGGAGTTATAGTAACAAATTTTGAACAAGAACTTTCCAAGTGGAGGTCTGGGTGCTTGGGCGCACTTTCCAAAACACAATAGAGCATGGCGCTGGAAAATTGGAATCTAATTGGAAAGGTCCTTATCAAGTTGTGAAAGTACATGGATCTGGAGCATACAAGCTACGAGATAAAGAAGGAAAGACTTCACCTCATTACTAAAATGAATTGCATCTAAAAGCTTATTATTTTTAGCTATCGTTCAGATTTTTTAGTTTTTGTTGTCATATTTATTTTATTTTTTGGCTCTTACCTTTTAACTTTCGAGTTTTAAGCATAGTTTTTTTGCTTAAAATATTATTTTTTCTACAAAGGGTTTTCTATAAGCATTTAACAAGAACATACACGATTAATATATTCACTACCAAGTAGATAAACCAAAATGAAATATGCTAATGAAGTTGTGACAATATATCTTGACTTAACAAACTAAGATATATAATCTCAAGTAGGTTTTCATGATATACTACAACGTGATAAAATATAAGACAAGACCTTACACAAACCACTAGCGAGTTAAGACGATATGTTATAATATGGTGCGATTTACTTTAGAAAGGCATTTAGGCGATTAAACCACGATGGATAAAAGTATCCAATGTGACTAGTAGGTTTGAAACTAGGCGCTTTCATAAAAGCAATTTAATGTAATTACGAAAACTAATAGAAGGTAACTACAACCGATTGTCCAAAAGCATAAAAACTATACAAGTCACGAAAATAGCCTACTTGGCCACCACTTGAGTCATTATAGCTCCTAAATACAAGTCAAAGAACTAAAATACCGTACTCCATTAGGAATACTACAAGTTAAGAAAATGATAATCGCTACTAAGTAGCGGAAGTAGAAGAAACATCTCTAAACTCGGTGAGAGTCTCTGGAAAAGTGTAAATTGACTTCCCGCCGATCTTGGCTTTGGTAACCACAATCTCTTGATATGATTTCTCAATATTTTCAGCATCCCAATCCTTAGCGCTCCTTGAAATCTTGAATCATCTTCCATTGACAATGAATGGTTGCAGCTGGCACTGCCAAGTTGAGTTTCTGTTGCAACTTGTTCGTGCTAGTTAACATCGTCTCAAGTTGGCTAGTAAGACTATCATCAAAGAAATGTTCTCTACTTGTTTAATTAGCTGCAAAGTCATAATCGCATTGCTTGATCTCCTTCTCCTTATCATGCAAGTTACGGTCGATAGTCTCGCGAAGACTCTTCTTTTGCAGCATTAAGTTTCATATTCACGTGATGGAAAGCTGACATTATTTATAAAAATCATCATTATATAGGAAATTATATGAATGCTTCATAATAGCATAACATACAAAAATGATCTATAGTTAGAAAAATTAATACCAACCTCTAAAAGATGATCTTGCGACTTATCTACAATCGCAACATATTCAAGCTCATTGAACGAAGAGAGGTCAAGAGATAAATTTTGCTTTTTAAGGTGACTTAACATGAAAAATGGCCTGTAGCAATCATCTTGTAATTTTTCAAGAAAGTAGAAAGAATTTTTCAAACGTAGTCCCACTTCGTTTCGTCAAATCCTTCAAGGAAGAAGGTTCCACGCTAGATGGAATAGCAGATGTAGCCTCACAAAATATTTCCATAACATCGTTAACAACGATCCGTCAAAGCCAGACATCTTATAACCTACAAAATAACGATGGCTATTACATAGCAATTGAAAAAATAAGAAAGTTCTGCCAGAACGTGGAACTAACCCCAAATCAAGTTTCTTTCTAAAGCAAAATGGCTAAGAATAAATTTTACAGAACGTCGATCAGAAAGATAGCTTATCGCTTTGAATGCATCGTCCCTATCTTTTTTTTGCACCTTGGAAGTATTTACAAAAAATTCAACATAATAAATCATCAAGTTAGACACGGTGTACACCAATTTAGTCAAAAAGAAGTTCTTATCTACTTTTAGGAAACCAAGTAACAGGAAAATTAGGACTATCACCCACTCGCCTAAAAATGTATTGCAACTACCACTATTTTCATAAGGAGTTCTCTTTATCTCACGTTGTTCAAGATCAAACACTAGAGGAATATGAAATAAACTTATCCTGTGAATAACGTACCTACTATTATCTAACTCATAAGATTTAAAAAAGTAGGCGATTAAAACTTCCTCTATTCCTAGTTTTAAAGAACGAAGTTCTCTAAAGACTTGAATTATAGTTAGAATCCTCCATATATGAGGAGTCAATTGACTTGGAGAGATGTAAGCTATCTTAACTATGAAAGATGGCATTTCTACACGCAAACCCAGAGCAAAATATGCTTTGTGAACAACAACCTCATCCGTCCATTGCAATCGCCTCCATCCGACTCAAAAGGAACTCTTACAACAATCAAAGTGGGAAGATTATAAGTTTATCTAATCCTAAAGATGTCATCCTCATTTAGAATTGAGCCCAAATTCTATTAGTCGAAGGATAAGAAACCAAAGAAAGTGGCATATGATAATTTGATGGTTTTGATGTCATCGTAAGTTCTCGGGAGAAATAAGCTGAACAAGGATGAATCATTATTCTATCTTCCACTACCAGCTCATATATACACACAAATGAATCGCTACTTAATTCGCATTCACTCTTATGATCAACTATCTCAAGATCTAAAGTCAATGAATCATCACTCGAGCCACTTACAGTTTCGTCCATTGATAATTTTCTAAAATGAAAGACTAGAATTTTGGGATATCATCAAATAAGAAATGCAATGGAAAACGGTTAAATCTTAGCCATAACTACATGCACAACAAGATGATAACACATTATATATGATAATGAGAATATGTTCAATGAGTTCAAGATATAACAAGACACGGAAAAAAAAAGGAAGCTACTTTTTATCCTGAAATACACAATTTTTATGTGAAAAAGAATGAAAAGAGAACCAACAAAAAATGGGAAGAAAAGAACAGAAAATAAAAGGAAAAAAGAGAGGAAGAGACACTTACATAAATAGATGTGCCGCTTGTAGAAGAAAGAAGAAGATGACATGAGATTATGGAGAATAAAATCGTTTGTTAATATATTGTTGGGAAAATTAGAAACTAACATATAATTATAAGGGAAATTTTTCAGAAATGTCATATTGGCGCACCATCCTTACCAAATGTACCATAAAGGACAAAAGTTTCTGACAATATCATAAAGGTGTAGTATTTTGGTAGACAAGAAGTTCTGATCGTGCCCTTCGACAAAATTACTAGCGTGCCATTGGTGGATGCCAAAAATTTTGGCGGGAGAAAATGGTCGCAGACTGCTGAAGACCAGATGTGACTACTGTGGCATAGTAATTAATAGCATTAATGACATTAACCATCGGTTAATAGGATGCTCAACACAAAATTAAATAATAAATGATATATGTGCATCTATGTAGACAACCTCAATTACAACTTCTGAAAGGTGTTCTTCGAATGTAAAGAGCATTAACTCTTCATTCATTTAAATTTTTTTGTCCAATCCGGTGGGAGTACAATAAATACAATCTTCATGTGGTCGTAGATAACTCGACAAGTTGAATTGATGGACGATAGTGACGTTTTACCAAAACACTACTGACAGGTTACATTTGACTTTTCAAATATAGAAGAACCAGTTACAGTCATTGTGGGAGAATGGGAATGCTTGGATACTAGGAGGTGGCACTTCATTGTGACGAGAGACATGTATGCAAAATGTGTGGGTTTGAGTCTCGTAGACAACTTCACGAGTTTTAAGGAAAATGTGGATAGTGCATTTGGGATGAAATCAAATGGAGAAAAATGAAGCTTAAGTTTCTGGACAAAAATCTCAGACACCATATTCCCACAGGCGAAGATGCCACCCATCAGTGTCGAATCGGAAGAAAGCTTGGATATGTTTAGGAGAACAAGACAAGGTGATAGTGGACTAAATTTATATCTGTCCATGGGAACTCATGACCAAGCGGGTGGGTGTCAGGGTGCATGTAATGTTGGAGGTGACAGTTCGTTTGAAGATCATGACTTCCTAATACATGTGAGTCGTATTGAAGCCAAACATCTAATTAGTAGACAAAAAGAAAAGGTGCTGGAATTGGATGGACCAAGAAAAAAGAAAACAAAAGTAGCTGCCAATTGGGTGAGTAGTCTATATGTGGAAGACAAAACACATGATGGATCTTTGGTGGACAATGTGGACGATGATTGGTCCCTGACGTACGACTACAACATGATGACAAACTTGATTGCAGCCGAGTACCCCACCAAGTGGGATCCGTACGCGGGGGAGAATGTATGAAGGAGAAAACTGTGTTCTTGGTGGACATGTTGACTTGCTACGGGCTGTTGAGACAGTAGCGAGAGAGAAAAGAGCTGAGGTTGAAGTAGATGGTGCACGAGCTGTTGGACAGGTTCTTCGTAGACATGTGATATCAGAAGGACATGATAACAATGATGGACAAGATATACACGAACATGATGAAAAAGATATCCACAAAGATGAAGAAGAATGTATAAGGGATGTCGATGAACTGTTGTAGTGTGTAAGTCGTGAACTCTTACACTTAGGCCGTAATGCGATGCGGCAGGGAGAAACATCTGTTAAAAGATGATTGCTATTTGATGGACAAGAACAAGAATTTGCGTGTGGTGATGAGGAAACTGAAAACGTAGATTGTGGTGGACATGGTTTAGTTGTCTACGATGGGGCGCATGATCCGAACTCAAGTGGAGATAATGAAAGTGGACAACAACGCGAGAACGTATCTGGTGGACATCATAAGCATGGACATTACGATTCTGGGGGTGTGGGCGGACAAGATGTTGGGGATTGTTATGATACACCAACCCAGGACAACACATCCCCTTTTATGTCCATTGAGAATTTTTTTCATCGACCCAAAACCGTTTAAGGACAACGTGGGGTGGTTAGAAGTGACAAAGAAAATATAAACCTGAAGAGGGGGGGGGGGCGATGCACTGTATGTTGGCTTGGTGTTCAAGAATAAAGCGGAATTGCATAAATCAATCTTTTTTTATTCGTTGAAAAGGTTGTTCGACTTTAAAGTGAAGAGCTCAGACAAGAAAAGAGTGATTGTTGTCTGCATGGACAAGAACTGCGATTGGAGGATATATGCAACCAAGCACCTAGATTCCGAGAACATTGAGATAAGAATTGCTAATTTGAAGCACACATGTACCGTTGAATCACGCTCACAGTACTCTAGGAAGGCAACAACATAAATATTAGGTGAGTTACTCAAGTCCAAATATGTTCATGGACAAAAGGGACCTAGAGCATGCGACGTACCAAGATTGGTATTATCTGAGCTAAATGTCACTAGTATACATGAAGGCTTGGAAAACTAAAGAGATCGCAATGAGGAAAGCAAGAGGGAATGATGAAGACAATTATCAGTTTTGGTCCACGTATTTACATCTTCCAAAGACAACAAATCCAAGGACAATAACCGCGTTAAAAACTGTTAAAGCATCTAATGGGAATTCATTGTTCAAGTACCTCTTTTTGCTCTAGGGGTTTCAATAACAGGTTTTAAGTATCTAAGAAAGGTGGTTGTGATCGATGGAACACATACAAAAGGGAAATATCAAAGCTGTTTGGTGGCAACTAGTGGACAAGATGGCAATTACCAAATATTTCCGTTAGCTTTTGGAGTGATTGACAGTGAGAATACCGTCGGGTGGACGTGGTTTTTTACACAATTATCACTATTCATTGAAGACAACGAGGATCTCGTCTTCATATCCGATAGGCATCTGTCTATATATGTCGGGTTGAGAAGCGTGTATCCAAGAGAAAAACATGGGGCATGTGTTGTTCACTTGTGTAGGAACATTAAACATCGGTTTAAATGTGACAGGCTTGCAACTATGGTCTCGAACGCAGCCAGGACATACACCATGGGCGACTTCTGTAACACCCCGGTTCCGGTCAAACCCTCTTTTGACCAAAACCGTTGTAGTTA
>OVBE01003393.1:0-13490 GCA_900406425.1 Iberis pinnata
AATTGGGTTTTTTTGCCCCCCCCCCCCCCGACCGACAATTCCAAAAAAGACAATTCATCTTAATATCTTTAAACCAAACCAGAACTACCAGGGCTAGCTGTTAATGACCCCCTTCTTCCATCTGACCCGAGTCCGTTACAACAGGCTCCAAATTGTCCTTCGGGTCAACTAAAATCAATTGCTGATCTTGTTGCACTAGAATTTGAGCTGAAACATTAGGCTTAGAAGCTTCTTTAGGTGTTTCATCCCCTACTATAAACACCCCTCCTGGTCGATAAGAAGATTCGAGATCACCTCTCAACCCCTTCCCATTCGAACTTCTATCAATCTCTCCTCTTATCGAACCAAATATAAGGCCCCTAGTTGGCTTATTAACCTTTAGCTTATTGGTTTCCATGCTATTACGAGCTTGAGACTTCTAACTTGCTTTATGAACACAAGACTGCAACTCATTAGAGCCTTTGTCCACATTCTTAACTGCACGTGCTACAAATGTTAGCAAGTCGACATTCTCTTTCCCCTGCGACTTCATCATCCCACCATTGTCTTTCCTATTCTCCTTACCCTCCCTATGGATACCTTCACCACCTTCCCTATCACGGTTCAACACCTCCTTTTCAATTCCCGAGGCTCTATTCTTTAGGTCGCTTACGCTTTGGTTCCCCTGTCCCGTAATATCGTTAAGTTCTTTTCCGGTATTCACCCGACCTTTCTCAAGAGCTAAAGAACCCGAGACTTTACCCATTTGTCGTCCACCCCTTCGTACAACCTGAAAACCATCCCCTTCACCACTTGTCTCCACTCCTGTATCTTTATGGGTGTCCTCATGAACAAGCTTAGAACTTCTCACCACAAAAGCCTTAGAACAAGCTTGAGCCATATGTCCAACAATACCACATAACGGACAAATAGTAGACAGCCTTTCATATGCCACATAATAACGCTCCCCATTGACCATGAATGTTCCTTTTATAGGTCTTTTAAGGTCGACTTCGACACAAACACGAGCAAAACGACCCCTTTCAAATGAAGGGTCGTTAAGTACACTCTAATCGGTTTTCCAAGTCCTACCTTAATACTTTTCAGGATTTCCTTGTGATAAAAATTCATTGGAATATTAGAAATCCTTGCCCACACCGGAGTTGTCTCAATATCATCTCGCAAAGGATCAAAACTTGGTGACAACGCTTGAACCAACATATTACTTCCAAACGCTCTCCAAGGACCACTAGAAAGAGCAGCTAAATATTCATCCTCAATCTCAAAACGGATCAAGAAGAATTGCTTGGGAAGATCAATTACACTCATATTCCCTTTAGGTCTCCATAGTTCTCGAAGTCGTCGTGTCATTACCGGGATTGAAACCGTCCTACCAAGGACCTTAACAATCATACACCTTTTCTATAGTCCATTCATCGCTTCAAGCACTTCTTGATCAACCGAAATCACGGGTTCCCCATCAACTCCACTAGGAAAAGAAACCTTAACCCTAGCCCGTACGAAATCATCTTCTACCACACCTTCCGTACTTAACACGCCACCACCGCTTGTCTTAGTTGTACTAGCCCATGTCGCACTTCGAACCTCCGGTGGGTCTCCAGGAGGCTGACCGCCTTCCCCCTGCTCCACCATCACCGCATCCCTTCCTCCTCCATTCACACCAACAAAATCACCTTGTCGTTCGCTCATAGATAAGTATGATGTTCAGCAACTGTAAATATAACCTGAAAAGCTTATCTAAAAGTCCCTTAACAAGAAACAATTGTGGTCTAATTTTTTATTTTTTAATTATTTTTGGACTTTTTATGTTAAGAAACTCACTTCAAAAATCTAATACATCTTCTGTTGGAGATGGTCTAACTTTCTCAAATTTACTATTCACGATCTCATGCTTTTTGTTTAAACTTAGAACAATTTTATAGAGTGGAGATATGTTACTAAATATTTTTAACTATTAAAATTTTACTAAATATTTTTTGAACTAATAAAAACCTAATTAATATCATATAATTTGATATAAAAAATTATATATTCTATCTCATATGTTATCAAATATTTTTTTACTATTAATTTTTTTTCTTTAATATTAAATTATTTATCGGTTTAAAGTGGGGAGATTTATTTATTCAATTTTCTTTATAATTACATTTAAATTACTCTTGAAATATTTTTTGGGTTATAATGATATTCCAACTAACACTTGATCTTATTATATTGTTGTTTTAAATAAGATAGAGTAAGTTTATAGAATATAAAAAAGTGGAGTTTAAATAGCAATTCTATTTTATTGAAATAATTTTATCATATAGATAACTTTAAATAAAAATTAATTATTTTGAATATAAAAAATAAAACAAAATATAAATTTCATGCTTTTAAGAAATATAGATATATACGTATATATATATCTTTTTAAAAAATTATTTTTTTAAGAGAAATGATCATGTATTTAGGAGATCTATAATTTTTTTCGATTATCCTTAATGGAAATTTTAAAATTGTGTTAAAAATTAATAATATTTTATGTACATTAATCCTTAAAAAACAAATATTTTTTAATTGAATGCTTTCCAATTAATTATTTAGATTTTCATCACTTCAATCAAGCATCACACCCTAATCAAAGTCGGACATGAAATTTTTAAAACCCCAACTTAAACTGAAAATATGCTAAATTTACATAATTTTTTTTTTAAATAGACTATTTTCATAAATAAAAATTTTAATTGAAAAAAAGGTGCAAGCTAATAATTGATATGATTGTGCTCATGATCAGCTCTGATTTTAAATTAACTTATATCCGACATGAGTAAACCACTATATTTATAATCCGTAGAATCTGAATGTGTACTAACCAATACATAGCTCATTTCTTGATTGAAATTATATATAATATGCGGAATCCGGATGATGAGTAATTGTATTATTTAAATTTATTATAGATTAGTTTAGACCACCTCCCTCTCTTAGAATTCTAATAAAAAGATTATAACCAATAAATAATACCATTTAAAATGTTATACATATCAAAATTATCTTAAAAATCATTTCTTACACCATGTCCAACGCCAAAATAGGTGTTCCTTAACCAAAAAATAATAATAAAAAAGAGTAAAAGAAGAAGAGTCGGTTCTTCGTATGGTCATTTTACAATCGAATCAGGACCGCCACGTGGCAGGTCCTGATTGGTTGGTATTTTTTTCGTAACGTGGTTGGTGTTTTTTTTCTTCTTGTAACCGTCGACTTGTTTTTTTATTCATGCTTTTGTATGGTTGAGTTTTCGGGTATTCGGTCCGGTTTCGATTCTTCGGATCCTAAATTCTAATACTCAATCGATACTTTCCTAATATTCGGTTCGGTTTCGGTTAGGTTCTTGTCGGTTCCGGGTCGGTTCGGTTCCATTTTTTTATTCATGATTTTTTGTTGGATTGGGCTTTCAGGTATTTGGTTCGGTTCCGGTTGTTCGGATCCTAAATTCGAATACTCAATCGATACTTTCTAATATTTGATTCGGTTCCGGTTCGGTTCTTGTCGGTTCAGTTTCATTTTTTTAGTCATGATTTTTGTAGGGGTAGGTTTTCGGATATTCGGTTCAATTATGGTTCTTCGGATACTAAATTCGAATATCCAATCGATATTTTTCTAATATTCGGTTCGGTTCTGGTTTGATTTTTGTCGATTCTAGGTTGGTTCGGTTCCATGTTAAAATTATCAGAAAATACCCAAAATTTTAATGCAACAATTTATTAGTTTCATAAATTTGATGTTGAAATATTTCAATAAAAAATAATATTATGTTCAAATATCTCAAATAAAAAAAAATATAATTTTTAAGAACCACAATAGTAATTCTATCATTAGAAGCACTAAAACTAAAAAAGTTTTTTTAATTTTTTAAGAATTGGTAAATAATACTAAAATAATCTTTAGAACTTTTAACGGAGTTCTATCATTGTACATGATCAATCAAGAACCACTTCTCAAATTTCTCTTCAATTTTAATTATATTTTAATATTTTATTATTAAGAATTTTAAGAAGTGGTCTTAGGTAAGTGGCCTACTCTTACTCTAATATCTACTCAGTTACAAATATCAAAGAACTTTAACGATATTTAAAGGTTTCGTTGTTGTTGAGGCTTTTCAAGGGACCGCTTGCACAAGAAGATAGGCCTATGTCGATGGAAAATAACGTTTGAGAGAATGTAACTGAGAAACAAAACAAAACAAAACTAAAAGAAAATCTCAGAGTATCGTTTCTTAACGGGAAAGTATGGGAAAATATCTAAAACTTTTACTGCAGCACTGAAAATGATGTTTTTAATTTTGTACATACACATAAGAAGACAAATCTGTTAGTGTTAATGTATACAACAAGAATATATATCACAACAATAATTAAGTTAAAGATCTTACACAGTTTTAGTTGAAAAAAATAAAAATTTTAATTAATTTTCGATTAAGTGCTTAACATACCAAAATATTTTTTGACTAATCTTTAGTAATCATGTATATTCATCGAAAATGATAATTAGTCAAAAAATAATTGATAAACACCGGTAAAAAATTAATTAAAAATTTAGTCAGAAATATAAGCCAAAATTATACAATTAGTTTATTTTTTTCCAACTAACTTCCTTCCACTTAGTTTTTGTTTCATAAAATTAATATTCCAAATATTTATAAAATCCCAAATAGAAATAAAACTAAAACGAGAAACGTATCTACTGTCCGAAACTTTGGGACATCTGAGCCATAAACTCGTCCATCTTAGCTTGCATCTCAGCCTACATCTCTTTTTCCTGAGCCTGCAAATGTTGTTGTTGAGCCAGGATCTGAGCGTCGTGCTCCGCTTGTGCTGCCTCCATCTCCTTCTGGATGGTCGCCAACACCGCGTCCTTCATCCTCATTTCTTCCTCTCTGATATGATCCCTTGCAGCTCGGGATCCCGATCCTGAAAAGCAATAGTCGGCCATGGGGTTGGGCGTTCGGATATCCACATCCGATCAGGTTCGGGTTTTTGGATTTTTGATTATAGAATCCGTTCGGGTATTTTAGGACTTCGGATCGAATTCGGTTCGGTTGTCCTCGGGTTCGGTTCGGTTTGGATTCGGGATCGGATTTTCGGATATTTCAGATTTTTGATTCGGATTCGGGTTTTTGGATTGAAATAGAATATAAACATCCAAAATGATCCGAAATAACCTGAATTAATAGATTGATTATCGTTTTCTCCATTATTTGTGATAAATTCAAGTTTATGTAATATGTGAAATCAAATAAACTTATGTGTAAGAAAATCACCAATTATGATAAAATACCAACGAACAATATAAATGATTGTGAATTTCTTGAAATCTCAGATGGAGGAGACGTTGAACATTGAGAGGATTGTGATTATCACACAAAACTAAGAAAAACTAAAGAAGAAGGAAGAGGAATCGACAAAAGAAAAAAAAAAAGAATGAATTGACGTAGTATAGAGGAATTAGGGAACGTGATGTTGTGCACAAGACTTTTATGTCATTGTTATAATATGATACTAAGGGTAATTTGACTTTCTCTGCATTTATTTTCGATGTTTGAAGATGACCATTCTTCTTACAATCTTTGAAAAAATTACTAAAATTTTTCTTCATATGGTTGATATTTTGCTATATGTACTGTTTCAAATTTCATCTTATAGCGTAAAGTAATCGTGTAAACCATAGACCTACTATTAGAAAATTCAGGTTTATGAATAAATTTTGGTTATTTTGGACATCTGAAATACGTTTGGATATATCCGATCAAGTTCAGATGACCAAACTAAATAAATATAATATCCATTCGGATATTTTACTAAATTCGTACTCGATCCGAACCCGATTTTTCGAATCAGTTTTGGTTTCGGGGATGGGTTTTGAATATTATGCCCAACCCTAGCCGGCCATGTTCCTGAACCCAAACATGTAGCCCTTCGACTTCTTCGTTTCATGTAAATAAAAAAATATAGTATTAGTATATAAACAATATGCAATAATATGTAATTAAATTTAAATATTACTTACATGAGAAACTATTTCATACTACGTCTCCAAATGGATGTGTTCATCATCCGATGTTTGCTCAGAAGACCGAATATTTTCAAGATGTTTTTAGATGTCTCGACCAACTCCCGAGCAAGCGGGTCCTGAATCTCTCCGGTCTTCTTGTTCGTGTGGAAATCCTCTATAATATCAATTGGAGTCAGCAGCTGGCAATTCTTACGCCTCTGTTTTAAAGTTAAAAGTTTAATTTTAAGTCAAATTGATTGAAATAAATTTTTTTACTATACTAAATCATACCATATCAGACTGTCGGGTGATCGAAATCTTCACACCAGAGTTGGTAGTCAAGATCCCCCTACCTTCACGTTCGCTAAGTCGGTTTTTCTTGTTCTTCTGGAATAATTCTTGAGTCCCTTCTTTACTTCAGTACTCAACCTAGTCGCGTAGGAGTGCCTCGAGCATTCTTATATGCTTCTTTCCTTCCTTCATCCATATATCCTTTCACGAGTACAATTGGTTACTATAAACCATGCCCGCTTTATACTTGACTTGTTCTTTACTATATCGGTAATCGTAGGGTTCCAACTGTATTCTTGCTATATGATATAAAGATTTAAGGTTAGTAGGTATATATTTGAGTTAAGATTGTTAAAATGATTTCGTAATTATGATTCTTACCGAAAAACAGTAAAACCAATACTCTCGATCCTCAGGTGGCATGTCTACGAACTGCGGGTACGCGACGCGAAGAAGATTGTGCATCATTCTCATGATGCACTTCGTGATGCTGTTAGCAAAAGCCAGATTGATCCAACACGGGCAACCGCTCAAGTTTCGGTTGGACCAAAAGCTCCTCCAACGTAAATCGTTGCGGAGGTGGCTGCTGGGGTGGTGGAAGAGGTGGCTAATGAGGTGGTGCCTAAGAGTCAAGAACCTGAGTGCCCGGAGAAGGTGCCGAGGAGAACGCTCATACATCTCCTCCTGGTGTGGACTGGTAAAAAAATATCCCGATGTATTTAAAATGACTGACTGTAATATCTAAGATTATAGTTATGCAAAAATAATATTAGTTTCAAAATTATATAATTTTTAAAATATATAATTTTATTTTACACTTTAAATTTAAATTTTAAAAATGATTATACTTTTAAATTAAATTTAAAAATTTTAATCTAAAGATTATACTTTAAATTTATAAAATTAACATATTAAATATAATATTTAAAATCTTAAAATTTAAATTTTTTAATTTTCATCTATATATGCAAAATTTATCTTAAACCCTATATATAAAAAACACCAAATTTACCCAAAACCCTAAACATTTCTAATCCGTTCCAAACATATATCTAACAATCATCACAATCAAAACAACACATCACAAAGAAATCAACACATTCAACACACTTGGGACATAAGCAGGATACGTAGGATGTTGTCCACCATCGTCATGTCGATTTGTTCTACGACTTTTCGTTGCACAACTCTTGGAAAGTGATATTCTGCAAAATTTGCATATTCTTCGTTGATGCTATGTGCGACAATAGAACCCTCGACTTTGGCATGATTTTTAACTTTTTTCTTCAAGTAGAACATGTACCTTTCGAATAGATACATCAACCAATATTGAACCGGTCAACCTAGTGATGCTTCACAAAGAAGGTGAATCGTTAGAGATTCCATAACATCAAAGAGTGACGCTGCGAAAATCTTCTTCAAATCGTAAAAGATCATTGGTATATTCCTTTGTAAAGTGAAAATGTCATCCGCGGTAAGTGTTCTTCGGCTAAGATCACGAAAGAAAGCTCTAACCACTGCAAATGAAAAAAATCATATAAGTAATCAATGATTAAAACATATAAGTAAAGTGTACAAAAATGACTTAATTAATACATGCAATGGCTTCGTGGACATCTTTCGGAAGATGCTCAAATGCAAATGAGAGAATATGTTGAATCACTACATGACAATATGACTCTTCATTCCAATGAACTTGCCTTCTCCGATACCAACATAATTCCTCAAATTAGATGTGTATCCATAAGGGAATTTGACCCTATTAATAATCCAGTCATACAACTCATCATTTGCATTCTTAGGTAATATGAATGCAGGAATTGGAAAAATTTCATCGTCTGTGATGTGAAGTTGAGTACGAGAACAAATGTTAGGCCAGTCTAATCTATACTTCAAATTGTCTTTGGTCTTCTCTTGGATATTTAGCACGATGTTCATAATGTTGTTAAAGTAGTTCTTCTCAATGTGTATGACATCTAGATTATGCCTCAATAAATGGTCTTTTCAATAAAGAAAATCTAAGAATATATATTTTTTTGTACCAATTATGATGTTTTCCTGGACCTTTATCATTGACATGTCCATTCCCACCAACATTAGCATCAACGGTCCTTTCAACACAAAAATCTCTCATTCTTAAATAGTTTTGTGCCATCTAATTTAGGTGGTGGACCTGCAACACGTCTCTTCTTTATGAATAATGTAGTAGATCGACGATATGGATAAGTTGGGGACAAAAATCGTCGAAGACGATCAAACCAACATGTTTTTCTTCCATTCTTCAGCATGAATGAATCAGTGTTGTCCTTACAATATGCACATGCTAGTTTCCCATGTGTTTCTATCCAGATAACATACCATACGCTAGGAATCCTCTTATAGTCCACATACGAACCGCCCGCATCTTAAAATTTTGTTGAAACGATACGTCATACATCTCTTCCCCATACTTCCATAATGTATTCAACTTATATATCAGTGGTTGCAAAAACATGTCAAACGATCGTTTTGGATGATATGGCCCAAGTACAAGAACAAAGAGAAATAGAAACTCTCGGTTCATACACAAAGATGACAGCAAAATGTAAAGTGTCACGATGACTAGCCATAGAGAATATTGTCTAACATGCTTCCCGAATGGGCTGAATCCATCTGTACTTAATCCTACATAAACATTTCGTGTCTCACATGCAAAATCCGGATATGTAGACTAAAAACATCAAGATTCTGCATCAGAAAGTGTAATCTCTCCATTAAATTTATGCTCAGCATGCCATCTCATTCCTGCAGCTGTTCTCTCAGACTGATACAACCTCTGCAACATATCTGTTAGTGGCAAATACCACATCGTCTTGTAAAGCACTGAAACTCTACCGCATGTGTCTTTGTACCTTAGTTTGCAACAAAATCGATAATGTTTTCAGTTTTCATCATGTTTCCGATATATCATACAATTGTCGATGCACACATCTACAAATTGATACAGTAATCCAAGCCCCAAAACAAGTTTTTGTATCTCATAATATGAACCTGAAAGTTATCATCTGGCAAGATATTCCTCAAAAACTTGGCTATTGTGTCGACACATTCCTCAACCAAATTATAGTATGTATTTATTCCCATCAACCTACTTGCAAATGATAAAGGCGAATGACCATCTCTACATCCTCTATATAATGGTTGATTCGCTGCATCTAACATACAAAAAAATTGTTGTGCTTCTAAATTAGGTTCTTCTATGAAATATGCATTGTCTCTATATTTGAACAGAACCAACCCTAAAATCTAAATCTGTTCTAGGTTCTTTTATCCTATCGGCCAATGTTTCGCTACCGCTACTACTACCAACAATATCAGGTCTTTCTCCACGTAAATACCAAATCTTATAACTCGGCATAAAATCATTCACATACAAGTGATTTCATACTATATCTATCATGATATGATGAGAATTCCAACATAAAGAACATGAATATTTTAACTTACGACTGACTTTTTCCCGAGGTTATCGACATTCTAATTCCATAACACCATTTGTATATTCATCGTTCAAAAGCTTTGTCTTTGCATTCATCATTTCACCATCCATCCATGATCAAAAAATAATGAGTAGACATTTTTATAAGTTTGTTTGTGAAGTTATGAGAGGGGGATGTTCTGGTTTTTGTAGAGCTTTTTCTTAAGGATTACTGACGGAGTATTCCGTCAGTAAATCGAATATATCTGTTGGTAACGGCTAACAACAAATAGTTTAAATCGGGCGGATTTACTGACGGAATACTGACAGATTAGTGATGGAATAAATCCATCAGTAAATTTTTATCACTAAGCCGTTAGTGTTACTAACGAAAATTAATCCATCAGTAAATTAGTGACGGCCTTGAAAACCGTCAGTTTTTCCTTCACTATTATTGACGGATTTTAGTCCGTCAATAATTGCCGTTAAAAATACATTTTTTCTTGTAGTGATGGAAATTGCATTGAAGTGTTCTTTTATCTTTAAATTGCACCAAAACTCGACATCCCCATTGTTAATGTTGAGTTTAGATATTTGTCTTGGGTCATTTTGAGCTTGTTTTTCTTGTTTGCCATCACTTCTCGGATTTCCTTATGCTTTTGTCCATAATATGCGGATGCAAGAGCCGAAGAACTTTTGTCGATCTCCATTTGTTGTGAAAGTGGGCCTAATCCAAATCGTTTCCTTTGATTAATACAAATTTCTTGTGAAATTTGAAAAATAATTACATATTATAGCTACAGTTTATATATAAACACATCAATATAAACTTATCCTGAAATAAAAGATGTTCTTCTCTTTGGGATGAGTTTATAGTCATATGAAGTTTTCTTGTGTCACTTATGAAAGTTTTTCTTGTTCCTGTAAGATTTTTGTAAAATTCAAAAAGTAATTGAGAATATTTTCAAAAAAGAATTTGAATTTTTTAAAAAAAAAATCTTCTTACTATGCGTCAAGAATAAATATATTTGTATATCGCTCCTTTCATGTCAAAAAGGAATGTTTTCTTAATACTCAATTCGTAAAGCTCTTTCCATTACGAATTGCACGTTCATTTATTCATTCTATTCGTTCATTATTTGAAATCAAATCAATACACTCCAACATATTTTTTTTTTCTCTCTACATTTTCCTTTAAAGTAAGTCTCTAGATTATAGCGTAGATATAAATTTATAGATTCTATAATTGAGCACTGCGATTATAATCTCAATGTAGGTTTATCATGGATTCAAAAAAATTTTAAAAATCGCGACACTTCGTTAAATTTTATGAATTAAAAAGATAGATCATATCTCACATCTATGTATAATTTTCTCCTTAATCGGATTTTATAACATTTCAATCATGTTCTAATTCATGATTTCCGGTTTATCTACAATATACATATCTTATTATATAAAACGGAACGTGTGTTAATTATAATTCACCTGAATGTGACACGTGTCAACTTTATCTTTGATTATGACACACACGTTCCGTTTTATATAATAATATATGAATGAATCATTAGTTACCGATTTGAAATACATATTACCAATAGCAAAACATAGATTTAAAAGTAAATTAAATTATATAAGTTGTAATAATACAAGTTATTAATTTCATAATCAAAATACTTGTTCTCTCCAAATATCAAAAAGAGAAAACTAATAAGTAGATTATTAAAACAAACATCAGTAAAAATGTAAAATATTAAAAAACTAATTATCATATATATTTTATTACATACATTATAATATATTTAATATAAATGTGATATGTACCAAATTTAACTTGGATTATGACAAAATATTTATCAAAAATTTTTAGGAAATGTAGTTTTTTCAATCATAAAATGAAAGATCTAAAATAGTTTTATATGTTAGTGTAAAATTATATAAAAATAATAGTTATTATTTATAAAAAGAAAACATAGTAAGAAATGTGAAATATTTTTAAAAGACTATCTATTATATAGAACTTTAAGTGACAACAAACTTTTTAAAACTTTAGAAAGATGTCTCCAGCTTTTTAAATAATATGAATTAATTTTGTATATTTTTAGTTACTGTTTTCATGTACATATTACTAGTAACAAAACACAAACAAAACACAAGTTTAAAAATAAATTTAATATAAATTTCATCTTAGTAATACACTAATAATATAAGTTATTAATTTTATAAATAAAATATTTGTTTGTGACAACAAAAAAAAAACTTTGTTTACCGTAAATATCGTTGATAACCCATTTTATCAGTTGATAGTGATTGTGATTTCTTTGTACTCCATTCTGCTGATGACACACGTCGAATAAGGACACTAGTATTTCTTTTGATGACTCTGTTTAGTCACTTTTTTCTATTAAATCTTTTGATACTGAGAATATCTCCAAAATCTATGCTACAACAACAACAACAACGTCGGTAGAATGTATAATTTTTTGATTAACAATACTTGAATAAGTGACAAGTCAGAAAAAGAATTAAAGAGAATAAAGTGAAACCACACTTTTTATATATCCTCGTTTCATACTCGTTTATTCGAAAACTCTATAAATAGCCATTTGTATCTTTTGCTTTGCTTGGCTTGAAGAAAAACCCAAACACACTTAAAGCAATGGCCATTCATTCGCCGAATCCAACCACCGTCAAATTTCTCTGTAGCTACGGCGGCAAAATCATTCCACGTTATCCCGACGGCAAACTCCGTTATCACGGCGGTCATACACGTGTCCTTTCCGTTCCTCGCTCCGTTTCCTTTTCCGGTTAGTTAATCACTTTACGTTTCTGATTGAATTTTATGTTCTTTATTTTGAATTAAGCGCTGATTTGACGGTTATTTTGATAGAGCTGACGAAGAAACTCGGCGAGATCTGCGGTATGACTGCGAGTCTCCGGTGTCAGCTACCGACTGATGATCTCGACGCGCTTGTAAACGTAACCTCCGACGAGGATTTAGCTAATCTCATGGAAGAATACGATCTCGTAACGTTGGCGCCGCCGTCGCTTAAGATCCGTTCTTTCCTTTCTCCGGTAAAATCAACGAGGATGACTAAGACTTCGTCTCCTCCGCTTTCAACGGCGTCATCTTCAACAGAATCATCTGGCTCTCGCTCTCCTCCGTCACCGTCGTCAACATGTCAGATCTGTTTAGAGAGATCGATGCGTGTTCGAAGCCCTAAGCAATTCTATCTTATCAATTAATGAAACCACTGTATCCGTTTTTATAGGGAATCCGAGGGTTTTAGATGTAATTGAGTTTGGTTTTAACTCATCCAGTTTTTTGTGATTAGTTCTTCCTTATTATATTTTGCTTCACCATATTATGTATATAGAATAATATGTTGAGGTAACATAAAATAGCATAATCTTTTAGTAGTTTTTTTTATTTTAATGTTAAGCTTTATTAATAATACTCCGGTTACAAAAGAAAGAAGAAGAAGTAGAAATTACCTAAACTTACCTATAACAGAGGAGATAAGAGGCGATAATATAGACATCAAAATGGAGAAGAGATACAATTAAAATACAATTCAAGGAGAAATGGTGTGAAAGAAGCAGTGCTCGGGAAGGAGAGAAGCCTGTTTCGCATTTGTCTATCAATTTTGCACCGGTTGAAAGAGAGACATCTCTTTTAAATCAAATGGGCCTGCGAGTTCAGAAGCCC
>OVBE01003393.1:13643-26992 GCA_900406425.1 Iberis pinnata
GATTGAGACTAATGTATCTAGGGCAAACTTGTAATCAAGAATGCTCCAATATATAAGGAGACATTCGAACCTTTTGTAAGGGTGTTAAGAAATGAAATGATTCAATAAACTTTATCTTCTACTCTGTTTCATTTCTGCTTTCAGATACGACTGTTACGTTTAATCCAGAGAGAGTAAATACACACTTGAAGCAGAAGCTTCATGAGGATTAGGAGTTTTGGGTTTCTAGCACCCCAATTATGGAGAACATTGAGAATTTTTAGATGGTCTTGGGTAGAATTGAGCATATTCTACTAGCAAGGGAAAGCCAAACAGAGGTAGAGAACGAGCATCGGAAGAGCAGATGAGAGTGCATTTCGACCCCAGAGTTGCATAACGTGCATACGGAAGGGACTTCTAAACCCCATCTACGCAATCTATCAGACGTGATATCGAGTTTAACCACTATTTATAGAATTTGGATTACTGCCCCGATCTATTGTGGTCCAAACATTAATGTGAAAGAAAAATAAGATTAAAAAATTGTGTTTTAAAACCTCTATATATTTTTTAAAAGATTGATTTTTTACACTTTCTTCTAGTTTATACTCTATGCAAACCGAAAATAATATCCTTTTATTTTAGGGAATAATTTCAAAAACTCCATAAAATTTTAAATGTAGGTAAAACAATCATGAATTTTTGAACGAAATGAGCATATAAACCTCAAATTTCAAAAATGGGTCATCTAAAATATATATTTTCATTGAATAAGTCATTTTTACCTGATAAAAGTCAATCGTGACGAAAGTTAAAAGTTGATGTTTTTGGAGGTTAAAACAACTTAGTCAACTTAAAATACATGATTTAAATGGCTAACTTTAAAAGTTCGTATTTAAATGGTTCTTTAAAAGTTCAAAAAACTTTTTGACCAAAATTTAAGAGTTCATGTTTTTGGCATAAAGTAAAGAAATTTAGGATTTTGTCTAGCGTTTCTTACTCTTTTTGCTCCACTTAGTTAATGCAAATCTCATAATCTAAATGTAAATTAAATTATTACACAAACTATCGTGACAATTTATTAAAATGAGATAAATCAATTAAGAGTTTAAATGTGTTAAAATATAATCACATCAACTCCCTCATTTTCACTTTTTGTTTGTAGCAAAGCAAACAAAAGACAATTCCGAAAAAGAAATTTGGAAAAGACAGCTCAAATCTATGAAAATTTCACTAAAATCTTCATGATTAAACTGCAAATTCACAAACAACATCTACTCAAAAAAAGCTAGTCATATTCATAATCATTGATTTCTCAATTTAAACAAATAAAATTTAACATTAATAATCAAGTTATCTACTCACCTCTTATAAATTTATTAAAATTATTTGTAGTCCATTCTCACCTTGGGAATCTTAGTTGAAATAATCATTTGGCAATAAAATCTTGTTGAATCAAGACTTAACAATTATGTTAGGTCTTTGATCTTGTGGGTTTAAGCTTAGGTGATCTCAAGAAGAATTTCATATATCTTTTTAGAGTAATTACATGGGTATTTATACTAAAAATACATGCTTAAAACCCTAATTACATGTTTTGACCTAATGGGCTTCGAGCTAGAAGGCCCAGCTCGTCATATCGGCCCAATTTAGCTTCAGGCCTTCTAGGTTGCCTTGGATTCTTCAGGTCGTCGTCCACCTAGGCCTTCAACTGAAATGAGATTTTGGACAGGTGTTAAACCTGGTATCAATAGTTAGTCCCTCCAGGTCGACGATGGCGCAGCAAGTCGTCGATTGAGTTTCCAAAATTAAAAGTCTATTTCGGCTGAAGTGCATTTAATGCTTTGTAGCCTTTCGCGAATCATTTTCATAGGGGAAACTGAAGCGTCGCACCTTCACAGATTTCCACGCGCAATGATTTTGTTTCTCGGTAATCGCCATCTTCCAGGGGCATAAATACCTCCTCACACCTTCATTCTTATACTTCACTTTTTCCAGAATTTTCTTCGCAGGTACAATCGCTCTCCCTTCTCTCTTCTTTTTCTCTCTACAATTTTTAGCTTGGCTATTTATTTGTAACTGCTCGGTAATATTGCCGATATTTAACCATGTCTACCTCCCGTGTAAACCCTAATGAGCCTTATGCTACTCTTGACGATCTGAACGCCGTCGACCTAGAGTTTGCTCCTGAAGAACGAGCTCCTCAAGGGAACTGGATCCAGCCCGATGACGAGCTGAGAGGTCTCTTACCTACCAGATGCACAGAACGAACAATTCGAGATCTCATTCGGGATTTCTCTTACTTTAACGAGATCCTGTTCCTGATCCCCAAGCTTCATGAACGACCTTGGGATTGTCCCCAATGCTATGTATGTTTATACAAATCCCTTTTCATGAAGTATCATGTGTGGCTCCCTTTGCCGAAGTTACTGATCTCGTATTGCTCGAGGCGGAAGATCGCCATCTCGTAGTTATGGCTCATGATCACGAGTTCGGGGTGGAGGTCGACGTCAGGTACCTGGAAAATATGTCTTCAATCAACCCGGTGGTGCAGTGTAAGACGAAGTTGAATACAGGCTTCGTGTATATCAATTTCAAGCCTAAGTACAAGCTGATAAACACCAAGCCGGACACAAAGATCCACGACTAGTAAGGAAAATATTTTTTCCTGAAGGTCATGCCGGAGTCCGTTGGCGACGTAGGAAGGATCCTGAAAAGGAAATGGGCAGAGACCTTTGGTAGATACCACCTAGGAAAACCGAGCTGATACTTGGAAATTTGCGATGATTCTAACCAAAGTTTATTTTGTTGTTTGCATAACTTCACTTTAACTCTGGTTCTTTTCCGGCAAACTTCCTTGAATATTTTGAGAGAATTCAAGAGGCAGGGGTCATTAGCATCGAACAGTTTGACTACAAGCGTATCCAGCAAAACATCCTGTTTATTAACTCATGTGAGGTCTCCTAGATACATGCTTTCTATTTAAAGAAATATCTTTCTGATTGTGGTATTTTTCAGCCAGTTGGGAACTCAACGCTTGTCCTGTTAAGAATTACAGAAGAATGGGACGTCCAAAACCTATAGCGGACTATGCTGCCGAGGTAGGGCAATCCTCTTCTAGCTCAAAGAGGAAACATGCCCAGACATCTAGTTATGCGGGTAGTGAGGACCCTTGTCTTCCGCTGGTAACCAAGAGGAGATGTCGATCCAACTGGGATCGTGAGACTCGTGAAGTGGTGGTCATCGACTCGGGAGAAGAGCCGAATTCAGCCATCGTTCCAACTGAGGAACATGGTTCGAGAGAAGAGGTCCCTGCTGAGGGAAAAACAACAAATAAGGGTGTTCCCGCTGGGGAACACCAACAAACAGAAAATGCTCTTGAGGAGCAACAGAAAGTTTCTGCTGTGGGAACATCTTCAGGGACAAGTGTCCATGTTACCGACCTGACAGTTCTGCCACTTGCTCTTACTGGTGGAACTCCGACAGTCTCCCAGATTTTGGGTGAGATGATTGTGGATGTGGAGCCCGTAGATGGCGGTTTAGAGACCTTTGCTGAAGAGCTTCCTCATCTTCTTGGTGCAGGTGGTGATGATGAGGATGAGGAAGGAGAGAGAGAAGATGAGGTTATGGTAGAGGAGGGCAAAGCCACGGGTCCTCAAGATACTGAGGGAGGAAGCTCCCAGCCGGCAAGACAGGACAACTCGTGGAGGAGTTGGGAATTCTCGTTCACGCATAGAGGCGTCCCGTTCTCGCAAGATAGGCAGGCGTGCGCAGTTTAGTGAATCGCCTTGGGCCAATGGTATGATCATCCCTACTATAGATTGGATGATGGCACCTGAAATTTATGAATTTCTGTCTCGGCAAGCTTGCCAGGTAGGTCTTCTTCTTCTTCGTCTTTGTTGGTGAAATCATATATGTTCTAACTTCCGTATTTGTTTGATGTGCAGACTTTGGTAATGACCAATGAGCTTATCGCTTTTTATGAGAATAAACTCTAAGCCTTGTCCGGTAATGATGATGATGTAGTCCGGTTGTCGCAGCTGGTTGACCAAGGCAAGAAACAGATTATCGAAGATCGGCTTAAGCTAAATAAACAAGAAGAGGTAATAAAGCAGCTGACTACCCAGGTAACCGCTATAAAGAGGATGCTAAGTGATACTGCAGCATCTGCTACCAAGGACATTGTCGCTCTAAGGGCGAAATCGAAGCCGCCTACGAGTTTGCTATGGCAGAGCTCGTTAGTCAGCAGGTAGCCCGGGACCAAGTAGGTGCTGAATTCTTTAAGCTGTGAGAGGCTTATGTTGCTCTCGAGAAATTGCATGAGAGTGATATGAAGAGGTTTCGCCTTTCCCGAGCTTTGCAAGTCGTGTTAACGCGGCGAGAGACTCATGTTGAGTATGCAACAAAGCTTGAGAAGCTTCGGCACCACATGGAGACCGAGACAAGGCTGATCATATCACTAGTCCTATTCCCAAGCTAAAGGGACCTTGGATTGCGTTTGGATCATAGTTGCAGAAGGCGGCGTGGTGCCAGCTGAGCTGATGGCGAAGCTTGAAGCAGATGTTGAGAAGTACAAGGTGCAGTATGATCAATTAGATATAAATGATGTGACACTTGAAGACTTTTGCTTTAACGAGCATGGTTTGAATCTAATTTGGTCCGCCCAGGGAGGTTCTGATGCTTCTGCCGAGGTCAAACCTGCTACTCCAGCGACACCGAGGGTGTAGTTGTTCCTTTGGAGCAGCTTTCACGGTTTTCTTGGGGTTGGGGTCAGTCTGCCTTGTACCTTTTGTGTTCCTTTGGGGTAGTTTTTTGTTTTTCTTGGGATTAGGGTCTGCCTTGTTTGTCGGTGGTCCCGCTGTCGTTTTTAGAAGGATATATGTTTCCTGATTCATTTGTCTGTTAGGTTATCGTTATTTTCTTTACGAACCATGTAATATTGGTACCTTTTGATAATGGAAATAGAGTCATAGCTCGACGAATTCTTTTGCAATATTTGTCGTGTTTCTTATTTCTATCTCGATAAACGTGCATGTCTTAGTTGACACTTAACAAGAATGAGAAAGCTTTGATCTCGCTATGTTGGTTGGTTGTGAACAAGATTTTGGCTCTTTTATTTTTGACGAAATATGTGGCTAAGGTAAATGGATGTTTCTTTAGTCCTTGTGTGAACTGAACATTCATCCGATCAAAAGCCGAAAAGAGGCGACATGCAGATCGTCTTTTTTGACAAATGATCTATCGACAGAAACTTTAGTTTTGTCAAATACTCTCGGTAGGAGTACGCGAGTCGGAACTCAGCTTTTAGGTGGAGTCTTATGCTCGAACGTTGTAACTTTACACACGCCCAATACTCGTCTATAGGAGTACGCGAGTCGGAGCTTGGCTTTAAAATGGAGACTTAAGCTCGAATGTTGTGACTTTGCACGTGTTCAGTACTCATCTTTAGAAGTATGCGAGACGGATCTAGGCTTTGTTAATGGTCATAGGAGCCATAACGAGAAAACTTTGATCTCGCCAACATTTCTATCTAGCATAGGATATGTGCGAGTTGTTGCTCGGCTTTTATATATATATATATATTTTAAAGATGGTACGTTAGATACTTCAGTACTATGAAAAATGTCGAGATTGATTTGGGGATCGTTGAACATGTGGTCAAGATGGTTTTTAATAATTGAAATAGCTGCACCCAATGGGTTGCCTACGTACCTTGATAACAAGGATCAAGCCAGGTCGTAGTTCACGGTATAAAAAAACCTAAGAATAAAATCTCTTAAGTTTGGTAGCGTTCCAGGAGTTCAGGATCGGCGTTCCGTCTTAAGCTTTTAGCTCATACACTCCTGGTTTGACTATCTTGAATATTTTGTATGGGCCTTCCCACCGAGCTCCCAATTTATCGGCATTTTCTTTTGTTGTGTTCGCGTCAGTCATGCGTAAGACTAAGTCTCTTACTTTGAACCTTCTCTGCTTTACGCATTTGTTGTAGTATCGCATTATAGCTTATTGATAGGCGTTTACCTGTAACAGTGCTCTGTCTCGCATCTCCTCAACGTCGTCGAGTGAATCAAGTAGCATTGTGTTGTTGGTGGCTTCGTCTTCTGGCAGCTTGGCTCAGCGTAAACTGAATACTGTTGCTTTGGATGGTGCTAAGGCTTTGATTCCGTGTGCTAGAGAGAAATGGGTTTGATTGGTGGATTGTCGTGGTGTAGTTCGGTAAGACCATAACACGCCGTCTAGTTCGTCGGCCCATAGTCCTTTTTGGAATAGAGACGTTTCTTCAGTTCATCAACTATGGATTTGTTGATGGCTTCAGCTTTCCCATTCCCCTGTAGATACCTCGGTGTAGAGTGATTTAATCGAATATTCTACCTAGAATACGAGTAATAAATAATATGTTAGTGTTAAATGATGTAGTTCAGTTAACAGTGCGACTGGTTCGCCGTCCACCTGTCATAGAATGCTTTTACTATCTTTGTGCAGAAATTAGTTCTGTTGTCTGTCGTGATTTCATACGGGATGCCGTGCCGGCATATTATGTTTTTCCATATGAAGTCATGTACCTGCAATACTCATACAGCATAGGTCGTTAACGACTTTGTATATTTTTTGCATTTTACCGAGCTGGGAGTCCACAATAATTTAGACATGTAACCTGTTTGGCCTTGACCGCCGTATAGGTTTCCGCTTCTACCCATTTTGTGAAGTAATCTGTCATTACCAGCAGGAACTTGTGTTTGTTTGTTGCAATCGGGAAAGGTCCTACTACGTTCATTCCCCACTTCATGAATGGGTAGGGGGTTTGCAGAAGCGTTTAGTGGTTTAGTGGGTGTATGATTCGTCGGTCCGTGTTGTTGGCACATCTCGCATCGTTTGGCAAACTCCTGGCTGTCATGTAGCATCATCGGCCAATAATGTCTATGTTTCTTTATTCTTAAAGCTAGGTAGCGCCCGCTAGAGTGACTCTCGCCAACTCCTTCATGTAGCTCGGCAAGGACTTTCTTTACATTGTCTCTGTTGATGCATCGTAGCAGGATTCCTGAAGCGGATCATTTGTACAGTTTCCATTTACGATGGTGTATCTTGCGGCTTTGACTCGAAGTCGCCGTGCTGCCCATTTATCTTCTGGTTCTTTTCCTTTAATGATATAATTTATTATCTCGGTGCGCCAGTCGGGTTTGTCGTCCTTACTTTTTCTATGGTCAAAAGAGATAAGCTCGTCGATGGCGTTAGCCATCATCTTATTGATGCTTGGTATGTACTACATAGGGATAGTTCGTTTCAACTCGAGTTCGTTGGTGGATTCCATGTTTGCTAATGAGTCGGCGAGCTGATTCTCGTTTTTGGGAATTTTGGTGAGCTCGAAGCTGTTGAATTTGCCTGCTTTTTCCTGAACCATCTGGTGGTATTGCAGCATCCGATTGTTTTTTGCGGCGTACTCGCTGCTGAATTGGCTGGTAACGAGTTGATAGTCGCATAAGGCGTGTATTCGCAGGGCGGCAAGGTTCTTGGCGAGTCGTAGTCCAGCTAGAAATGCCTCGTAGTATGCTTCGTTGTTGGATGCTTCAAATGTGAACCTGAAAGCTTGCTCGAGTACCTCCCCGGTAAGTATTCGAGTCGAACACCTGCACCTGACCCTTGCTTCCTTCTTGAGCCATCGACATAAAGGTTCCATGTTTCTGGTAGATGTGTACTATCTACTCTAGGTGGGATCTCGGCTATGAAATTTGCAAGGACCTAGGACTTGGAACGTGTATGATTTTGATACTCCACGTCGTATTCGCTTAGCTCGACTGCCCATTTGGTTAACCTGACAGACTAGTTTGGGCTATGGAGTATGGTTCGAAGCGGGTGGTTACTGAGTACGGTGATAGTGTGTGACTGGAAGTAGGGTCGTAGTTTTTGGGATGCGGACACTACTGCCAGAGCTATCTTCTCAATGGCCGAATATCGTGACTCGACATCGTTTAGCGATTTCCTGACGTAGAAGAATTGTTTTTGTTCCCTTTGATTTTCCTTCACGAGGACGCCACTGACGGCTACTTCGGAGACTGCAACATATAGCTAGAGGATTTTGCCATCTTCTGGTTTTGCAAGCACGGGGGGAGTTGTTAAGTATGATTTGAGCTCGTCGAATGCGTCCTTGCATTTTTGATCCCATTCGAAGCACTTGTTTCCTTTGAGGATCTGGTAAAATGGTAAACTCTTGTCAGTAGATCGAGAGATGAATCTATTTAGCGCGACGATGCGGCATGTAAGGTTATGCACTTCTTTCTTCATTCTTGGTGCCGGCAGGGTGAGGATGGCTCCTATCTGCTTGGGGTTTGCTTCAGTCCCTCACTTAGTTACGATGTACCCCAGAAATTCGCCTGATGTGACTCCAAAGGTACACATAGGTAGATTAAGTTTCATTCCATAGAGGTTGAGTGTTTCAAAACATTTCTCCAGGTGTTGTACGTGGTCCTTAACCTCGGTGGATTTAACCAGCATGTCGTCAATGTAAACTTCCATGGACTAGCCGATCTCGTTAGCGAACATTTTTTTCATCGGGCGTTGGTAGGTGGCTCCTGTTTTTTTGAGTCCGAAGGGCATCACCTTGTAGCACTAGGTTCCTCTGTCCGTGATGAAGGCCGTTTTTTCCCGATCTGCATGATGCATCATAATCTAGTTATATCTTGAAAAAGCGTCCATAAAAGATAGGAGCTCGTTGCCTGTTGTGGCTTCTACAAGCCTGTCTATGTGAGGTAAGGGAAAGCTGTCTTTGGGTCACGCCTTGTCAAGATTGGTGAAATCGATGCATACGCGCCATTTTCCGTTCTTCTTTTTGATGACGACTAGGTTAGCCAACCATTCTGGGTATCTGACCTTGGCGATTGAGCCGGCTTTCAAGAGTTTTTCTACCTCGTCATTGACTGCTTGAGAACATTTTGTTCCCAGTTTGCGATGTTTTTGCTTTATTGGCTTGTAGGTCGGGTAGACATTTAGCTCGTGACAAGTGATGGAAGGGTTGATTCTCTTCATGTCATCCATAGTCCAGGCGAAAGTCTGGTGTTCTTCCTTAGTAGCGAGATTAACTTAACTTTGATGTTTTCAGCCAGTTCTTTCCCGATTCATGTAGTACGGTTTGGGAGCTCGGCGTGAATAATGACTTGTTCGTCTTTGTCTAACTCTGGTGTAGAGTTATAGGTTGGCTGAAAGTTTTGGGTTTTCTCTGATACCTGCAAGGTTCGCATACGGTGTTCTGTTAGAAAACAGGTCCGAGCTACGCGCTGATTTCTCCTAATTGTCCACGTTCCCCTGCTTGTTGGGAATTTGCTGCACTGGTGGTAGGTCGATACTGCTGTCTTCATGGAATAAAGCCATTGTGTACCTAAGATTACATTGAACGCTGAATTTTGTTCCATTACGATGAATTTGATCATTTGGGTGGAACCCCCAGCCTGAACGGGCAACTTGATCGTTCCAGTGGAAGAGACGGTTTCGCCACTGAAACCTATGAGTGTTTTGCTGCCGTTTTTGACTAGGTCGGTGCTGATTCCCATGTTGTATAGCGTTTCTTTAAAAATGATATCCACCAAGCTTCCTGTATCGACTAGTATTCTAGCTACCTCCGTATTTGCGATGAACAGCTCGATAACTAAGAAGTCGTTGTGGGGTTGACTTAATTATTTTAGGTCGACATCCCATAACTCAAGCGGCTGGGAGGTCAGCGTAATGTCTGTTTGTTCCTTTTGTGCAGTAACAGCTCGTCATTCGGAGTTTCGGATAGATCTCACTGAATCATTGCAGGAAGTTAATCCAACCATGATCACATTAACTCGTCTTCTTGGTAGTGATCCTTCTGTAACGATCTTCTGGGCTACGATCTTGAGTTCGAGTGGGGGGGGTGTCATATCGTCGATAGTATGTGAGTTTTTTTCCCAGATTGTGCTGACGTGGTGGGCTTTATCCTTCGTGGACGAATTATGCCATGAGTTCCCGCTTCATCTTCGATCGTTGTACTTACTTATGTTAGTATTAACCTCACTGTCGTGGAATTTCTATAACAAGATAGCATGTAAGTGAAAAAAGTCTGCAGTTTTGTGTCTGCTTTGTTTGTGGAAATCGCAGTATGCTTCCGCGTCATCGTCAAAAGGTGGAGGTTGGTCTGCGTTTTTCCCACTTTCGGTGATCGCGTAGGTGGCACGACCTCGCCTATCTCTTGAGTAGTGTTGCCTATGTTCCCGAGGGATCTCGTCCTTATCTCGGCTTGGTTTTACCACGTGATGTTTTTTAGATATTACGGCATGTTCCTCCTCTATTTTGATGAATTTGTTGGCTCTATGGAGTGCGTCTTCTAATGTTTATGGTGGGTTGATGAGTAATTCATCCTTGAACCTTGAATTAAACCAAAGATATTTCCGTAGAGCGGCGATTGCTCCTTCATCATTGATTACTATCCGAGCTACAACTCCCTTGAACCTGTCAATGAAATCCTTTAATGATTCCCCTGCTGAGATAACGTCCATAGGTCGATTGTCGAAGCTTTCTTCGCAATGTACATGAAGTAATGCTTGATGAATACAGTTGAAAGTTGCTAAAAGTTGTTGATGGTTCCAAGTTCTAGACGGGAGAACCAATCCAGCGCTGATCTTGATTAATTTTCAACAAAGAGTTGGCACAAACCTGCATTTCATTCTTCTGCGGAGAACTGAGCTCGTGCCATGGCGATGGTGGAAGTCGTTAGGTACTGGAACGGATCGCTCCTACCATCATATCCCACGAACTTGATCTTGGCAGAGTGCCGAACTGAGACATCGATGACCCTCCTGGAGAATGGCGTCATTTGTGTCTCTTCTATGGCACAACGAATGTCGGGAGCCAAGCTGGTGGCTTGGTGTACCTGCGAGCTCATTAATTTTAATTGTTCACCAATATTTTGGAGTTCGACATCCTTAGTTGTGCTCCTGAATCTTGTTGTGTTAACGTAGTCAGGTCGGCCTTGATGTCCAGCTACCGTTTCGGGTGTCTGCTGGGATGCTCTGAACAAATCTCGGTTCATGATGCGCGCATCCCTTTCTTTTATGGAAGCGGTGATACCTTCCAGTTGCGCCCTTGGATTCTGTGATTCCGCTCTGAGTTTAGCGGGTTCTACCTTCTGCTCATTCATTTGGTTCAATATGTCTTGCATAGTGATCTCGGGGATCTCGTCTTCACGATCTGATCCCGTCATGTCGATTTTATCGTCTTTGTTTCCTGCATCAGCGGTGGATCCGTCTGGTGCTTTTTCTATTAATCCCATGGTCATTGCTCCGATTGATTTTTTCTGGTAAAAGAGATTGGAAGATCGTCTAGCTAGATGTCCCCACAGTCGGCGCCAACTGTTGAATCAAGACTTAATAATTAGGTTAGGTCTTTGATCTTGTGGGTTTAAGCTTAGGTGATCTCAAGAAGAATTTCATATATCTTTTTACAATAATTACATGGGTATTTATACTAAGAATACATGCTTAAAACCCTAATTACATGTTTTGACCTAATGGGCTTCGAGCTGGAAGGTCCAATTCGTTAGATCGGCCCAACTTAGCTTCAGGCCTTCTAGGCCACCTTGGATTCTTCAGGTCGTCTTCCATCTGGGCCTTCAGCTGAAATGGGCTTTTGGGCATATGCTAAATCTGGTATCAACAAATCTCGATGTCAATATTTATTGTGTATAAAGTTGATTTTTTTGCTTAACGAATATGGAATGAGATCCCTTAGGCAACAATGGACTAGGGAAAAAAATTAATGAATGTTATCAACGTTAAGGTCTATGTATTTAAGTTGAGAAAGATATATTGATAAGCATGGCTAGCTTAAGGACAAGCAAAATGCAAGAAGGAAGGAGTTAACATAATTTAAACATACAATTTTGTAAGAATGTAAATGCAAAATTTGTATACAATAAATAAATAAGTTTAAAAATAATTCCAAAAAATAATGAATGTTTTAACTTTATGCAAAAAACATAAATTTTTAAAAGTAGATAAAAAAAACTGAATTTTTAAAGAGCCATTTAACTAAGCTCTTTTAGTCCCCAAAAATTCATTTTTTAATTTGAATTTTTTCGTGAAAAAAATTGAAACTTCATAATTTTTATTTATTTTTGTAGTTCTCCATTTTAGTTTATGTAAGTTGTTTTGAAGAAATAAAAATCATTGGAGTTAAAATATAAGATGTCATAAGTAAAGATTTACTTTGCTTATGTTCTAGACTTCCCTATTGCACTTTTCTTTTCGTGATGGTGGTGAGTACACTTTTTAGTTGTGTGGAGGTCCGATGAAGTGATCCCACGTGTCTACTCGAAAAAAATATCAGGTTTGTAGGGTAGCCTAGTTCCCTTTTTAGTTGTACGTTGTTCAGATATTTTGTTGTTAGAAAATCAAACCAAAATTTATTTGGTTCGGTTTAGTATGGTTAAAGATTTTGCTATCTATATAAAAAGCACAAATTAAGATATTATTTTCCAAGAGTTTCAGTGTAGACATCACATGACCTTGAGTTCGTGTCTTAATGGAATTGATGATAGATTGTGTTGTGGCACATGATGGTCAGGAGATTTATCCACTAGTTTGAACAGTATGTAGTCATGTGTTGTTTTTGCAGTGTTATGATCTCATGTTGATGTTCTCTGTTGCAAAGAGGTGCTTTTATTTAAGGTTTTGAATTATAATAGCCAGGGCCGGTCCTGAGATTTTAAAATTTTCTAAAGGCCGCAAGCTAGAATGGAAAAATAGGCCAAAATTGTACAATTTTTCAAAAAATGGGTCATTTTCTTAAATAAAAATTTTTGATTGAAAAATGGGCCGCAAGCGCATGCTTGCTCCGCTTGGACTTAAGACCGGCTCTGATAATAGCGGTTTCGGCGAGACAATCAAATGGACAGATGCAATGTGAAATGCGGTCAGTGCTGTGCTTTATGCCTAGAAGAAAATTCATTTGACACATGTCTCAGTATATCTTTATAGAATTTAATGTTTTAAAATTATAAAAATGTTTTTTGTTTTTGTTTTTTCTTAAGATATAAAATTATAAATGTTATGTAGCATTTTGGTTTTATGTCACCATTAGCTTTTATGGTAAGTATAGTTCAATTTTTCACTTTTCAATTTTTTTTCACCTCTACTATTCAAATTATTTTTCTAATTAATATCTCAAAATTGAAAATTAGAAACTAAAAACAATCCAAGCAGGTGGTGTAGGACAATATTCGAATGGTGATAAATTAATATGTGGTATAGGACGAATGTTTCAATGATAAAATAGTATGCGGTAAGAGAAGAGAAATATATAATCATAATTTACTATAAAGTCAAAAATAATATATATATATATATATATATATATATATA
>OVBE01003394.1:0-26992 GCA_900406425.1 Iberis pinnata
ATACCTTATTTACAAATTAACTCTAGCAAACTACCTAAAACCCAATTATGTTTCATATATTACCTATTTAGCAAATTTTCTCTTACATATATTTCAATAACACAATTTTAGTTACAAACATTCTTTTTCTTTAATACTCAAATTACCTAGAACTCGAATAGTTATTATCCAACCAAACTGAATACTCGAACATTTAGGCATATGCTATACAAAAAGTTATAAAAAATGAGAACATCTATGTATTTACAAATTTATCATTTAAATTTTAATCAATTTATTTGTAAATTCAAATAATTAGTCCATCACAACAATATTTTTTTGTTATCTAGAAAGTTTTTAATTGAAAACCATACATTTTCTCGACCATATATCATAACAAGTAATAATTTTTTCACGGACGTTCATCTGAAAAAATTTTGTTTTAAAAATACCACATAAATTAAAATAGTTTTAAAATTTCAAACTTAAATCTTATGGTTAACGTATGAGATGCTCTGTTATCTCAAAGTATCGAAAGAAAAGAAACATTGCTATATGGCGATTAAAATCGATATGTCTAAAGTCTATGATCGCTTAGAATGAGACTTTATCAAGATTGTTCTTTCTCGGTTTGGTTTCCATCAACGATGGATAAAGTGGGTAATGTAATGCATCATTACGTCGACTTATTCCTTTTTGATAAATGGATCCTTTCAAGGCAACGTGATTTCTCAATGTGGAATTAGGCAAGAAGACCAGCTATCGCCATATCTCTATATATTTTGTAGTGAAGTTTTATTCGAGCTTTGCCTTGCAGCACAATCAAAAGGAAAATTGAAAGGAATTAAAGTGGTTTTGGGCAGTCCTCGTGTAAACCATCTTCTCTTTGCAGACGATACCATGTTTTTCTACAAAACTTTCACACAGTGTGTAGGTACACTCCGGGAGATAATTAAAAACTATGAAAAATACTCTGGTCAATCTATCAATGCTCAAAATCCTCAATTACTTTCTCTCGTAGGACAAAGAATGAACTTCGAGACGAAGTTAAAAACTAAACTCCAAATTGTTAAAGAAAGGGGGGGAGTAGGTAAATATCTCGGATTACCAAAACACTTTGGAAGAAATAAAAGAGATTTATTTACCGGCATAGTTGATAAGATTCATCAAATAGCTATGAGTTGGTCGAAAAAATTCTTATCCTTAGCCGGGAAGATAACATTATTGAAAAGTGTACTCGTGGCAATGGTAATTTATGCAATGTCTTGTTTCCAACTTTCAATGTCTCTTTGCAAGAAAACACAATCGGCTCTCACTAGTTTTTGGTGGGATTCAAAACACAATGAGAGAAAGATGGCTTCGATTGCTTGGTCTAAATTAACTAAAGCTAAGAGTAATGGAAGATTTGGTTTTAGGGTTATTCAAGCTTTCAACGATGCTCTCTTAGCCAAGCTTAGTTGGCGAATTTGGCAAAACCGGATACACTTTTAGTCCGAGTTCTCAAAGGAAAATACTTCCCTTTCTTAAACTTTCTAAAGGCTGAATTTAAGTGAACAATCCCATGGTAGAAAGGTATTTTAATTGGGAAAGATCTACTCAAACTCCATCTATGATGGGTAGTTGGCAATGGCTCATCTAATTCTTTACGGAATGATCCATGGTTCTCTTTGAATGAAAAATAGTGGGTTCATGGACCAGCCACTCTAGAAAGCTATAATCACCAAGTTAACCATCTACTCTTGGATGATGGTAGTGGTTGAGACCAAGAAAAGATTATGACTCTATTCCCCCTAGAAGCAACGAGGATTCTCTGCTTAAAACCAAGCTTTTCTAAGGCTCAAGATAAGCAAGTTTGGTTAAAAAATATCTCTTGCATTTATAGCACAAAATTTGCATACTATGCAGCTTTGGAAAGCATGGATAGTATACAAACAATACAACCGACATCGATTTTTAATTGGACAAGAAATCTTTGGAACCTCCATGCACTGGAGAAATTAATTTTTTGATTTAGAAAATTCTCTCAGGCACTATTATATCGGAAGAAAATTTGATTCGCATGGGATTAAGGATTGATCCGCTTTGCGAAGTGAAATCGGACTTGAACATTTTTTTCATTGTGATTTTTCCTTGCAGGTTTGGCAACATGCACCATTTTCCACTCAATGCCATTTATAAAACATAGTGGAACCATCTCAGGCTTGGAGCGAGGTCACTAAGCTAACCTGCTTGCCCCCCACGAGCATTGCTTCAGGACCACTGGCACCCTGGATATTTTGGCATCTATGGTAAGCACGAAACCAACGTATTTTCAAGGAGAAGTTTACCACGGTGGAGGAGAATATATCAAAGGCGATCCTAGCGGCTAAAGAATGGCAAGGAGCAAAAGAAAATAGGTGTAAAGTATTGCTAAGATCCCATTAAAATCCACCTCGTATTCAGGCAGATCTATGCAAGACAGACGCAATGTGGCATAGCGCATGCTTAACTATCGGATTAGCGTGGAACATCAGGACATCAATCGACTCTGTCATCCAGAAGTCTTTGACGAACAATCATGTAGGACCAATATTAATGGTTGAATCTCTAGCAATGCGGGAAGCCATAAAACATGCCAGTATCTAAACATCATGGAGATCTATTTTGAATTTGATTATCGTAACATAATCTATGCTCTTAGCCACTTCCAGGTTTGGTCTGAGCTTCGTGGAGTTATCTCAGATTGCTCACTTTTAGCATCTCCTTTTCATTTTGTTTCCTTCTAACTATTCCAAGATGTTTAAACATGGAAGCTGATCTATATGCTAAATTAGCGCTTAAATCTTTTGTATTGAAATATTGATTATGATTAAATAAAACAGGGTGCACAAAAAGAAAATCCAAAACTTAAATCATAATCGTTTAAATCTAGATCTTAAATTCTATTTAGTGAACTCAAATCCAATAATTTAATTTATAAACTCTTAAAATTTAATTTTTCATATTTGTAGTATTTTTGGAAGTAAAACAATTAATGATATTTTTGAAAAAATTGAGAGTGTATGGTATCTTGAAACATAAACATTATTTCGCGTCGCTAACTTTTATTCCCATTCAAACATTATCTTGCACCGCTAATTTTAGGCTTTGAATGGTAACAGCAGATCAAGCAGTGCATATATATAAAATTAGCGGGACAGTGTGGTACAAATGTGGTTTGTGTAGAAAGGGGGATAATTGCGGTTCGTAAAATATATAAGCGGTACAAAATTATTTTTAAGTGGTAACAAAAGTAATCGATGTAAGCATTTTTTTCTTCAATAAGAAATTTATATGATGTAGAGAAAAAGTTACATGTGGTAAAATTATAAATCTATAAATACTTAGATAACCTCATTTTCTTATAAATTTGTGTACAACATAGGCCTTAGCTTCAATCGCTTCCATTTGGTATGATTGTTTCGAGTTTGGGTAACTGAAATACAAAAATAAAACTAAAAATTGTTTTCAACTAATATTGTGTAATTAAAATATATATGTAATTGTATAATTTTATATTCAGTAAAATTATTATTTATTATGGTGAAGTTCAGTTAGTTCGGGTAATTAAATCCAGTTTCTAAAATTGGTTCGGTACGGTTTCGTTTATTCATATAATAGGTTTTAATATTCATTTCGGTTATTTCATAATTCAATTCATATTCACAATATGTGGTATATTTTAAACATAAACTATTTTCATTGTAATTTATGGTATTTCTTCTATTTTTATGTCAATTTTTTTTGTTACAATACTATCAATCTTTTTAAAGTGTGGTATTGGTCATAATTTTTCTAACCATTTATGGTAAAGTAAATCTTAGCACTAATCGCGATTTCCGACTAAACTTCGACTAGGATCCGATCATCTTCATATCGCTATCTACCCGTTTCTCTGGGTTTCTCTTTTGTTGCATGCAATGATCCTCCGTTCCTATAAGGCAATCTTTTCTTTTCCTTCAAGTTTTCTCAGATAAGTTTTCTTCTCACTTGATCAGCTTCTCAACTTTCCTCTGTTTTCGAAGATGGCCGATAACTTATGGACCTCATTACATAATCTCAGTCTGGGATTGGACAGGATACCTTTTCAGCCAACCATAGATGGTTAGCAACAAAGAGACAATCAACATCGTCTTAGCATTTTCTTCCCCACAGTCAATCCAGATCATCAAAGAGTTCATCCCTTGAAGCAAACTATGCCAACTACCTGGAAGCTTGAGAACAGAGTTACCAGCCGAGTCATTGATGATAATACAATGCAATTTTTCTTCAATCCGAACATCACCTAATGCATGTTCTCGAGGATGGACCCTGGACTTATAAGGATTGGATAATCATCACTGACAGATGGACTCAAAGGCTGTTCCCTGATTATCTCCAACGAATTTCATTATGGGTGAAATTCTTGAACATACCCGATGAATTTCGTGATGAAGCAATGTTAAAAGAAATTGGTCAGAACTTAGGGGTTGTAGAAGAAGTTTGGTTGAAGGAACCTTTTAATGATAAACATGTAGAAGCATGGGCAAAGATTTCTATTGAAGTAGACTCTAAACTCATCTTTGCGCTTCACATACAATTCCAAAGGGATGAAGCTCCCACTCTGATTCACTTTCAGTTTGATAAACTTCGAAAATTTTGTTTCAAATGTGGCTCACTAAAACATGATTAAACTGTCTGTCCTGATCATACTGAAGAAGAGGTGCCTCAATATATTCCCCTGGAGCTTCCCAATCAAAACCTAGCTGCTTTACCTGAAATACCTATAGTTCCATCTATTCAAACTATGCAAAGAAATTGTAGGTTGCTACTTGAAGCTACAAGGAAAAGGAAAGATGATGATCATATTTTAGAAGATACTGCTTCATCAAGCAAACATGTGAAATCTAAAAGGAATGCTACTTTAACTATCAAGGGGAGGGTGGATACCCCAAAAACACCCCTCTCAGGATGAAACTGCTGCATTAGAACTGTCAGGACATAAGGAACACCCTGACAGTCCAGAACCTTTTTAGTATTAAGTCTAATTATAACCCAGACTTGATGTTCCTAACGGAAACAATGACTAAGAACAATTTTGTGGTTAATCTTTGTTCTCAATTAGGTTATTCAGGTAACTATGTAGTTTCTCCAATGGGTAGAAAGGGTGGCTTAGCAATTTTTTGGACGCAGGATTTGCAGATAGAATGCCCTGCAGCTCCCTCGCCAAATTACAATGTCTTTTGGTTAAGATCAAGTACTAAATCTTTCAAGTTGATCTACTTGTATGGTCCTCCACTTAAGCAAGAAAGGCGTCTTCTCTGGCAACATATGGTAGCTGCTTCTGGTCAATCCAACATCACTCCCAACTCTCAACTGTATTTGGGAGACCTTAATGATATCAGATCAAACTCTGAAAAGTATGGAGGAAGACCTCGTTCAGAAGCTTCCTTTTCAACCTTTAGAAACTTGATATCTGCTCTGGGTTTAGAAGACATTAGGTCCCATGGTGGACATTACACTTGGTGTGGGAAAAGGCATCACCATACAATCAAGACTAGGATAGACAGAGCCATGACCAATGCAGACTGGGCTGAACAATTTCCAAATGCTTATGTTTTCCTATTGAATTGGAGCTCCTCTGATCATAGGCCACTTCTCCTTGACACAAATGACAATCAATGGAGAGGCAGGCCCCAATTCAAATATGATGTCAAATGGAACAACTTACCTGAAGTCAAGCAACATATATCTACCATTTGGGCCCAGCATTGCTCTAATCTTCAGCCAACTAGTTTTATGAAGGCACTTACTCACTGTAAAAAGGGTCTCATTACTTGGAAAAGAGAGCATCATCAGAACTCAGATAAACAAATACAAGACCTTCAACTCCAATTGCACATAACTTATCAGTAGTCCCAAGTAGACTACACTATTGTCAGAGATCTTAAAACAAGACTCACTCAGGCTCATCACAATGAAGAAATTTATCAAAGGCAAAAAAGTAGGGTGCAATGGCTGACATATGGAGACATAAATTCATAATTTTTCCACTCTAAGCTAAAGCAAAGGAGATGCCATAACCGTATTGCAATGGTTGAGGATTCAGGATGCACCATCCATCATGACCCTGTAAAGATACATGAAGTATTTATTTCTTATTATAAACACTTATTTACTGACAACCATGATGTCTCCCCTGAGGAATACACTATTTTCTCTGGATTGCAGCCCAGGGTAACTGAGGAGATGAATCTAAATCTGGCAAAGATGGTAACAGAGGAGGAGATACATGTATCTTTAAACCATATCAATGGAGACAAGACTCCTGGACCAGATGGATTCACAGCACATTTCTACTAAGCTCACTGGTCCATCCTCAAAGATTCAGTCATAGCCTACATTCACCAATTCTTTACACAAGGTACTTTACCTCTGAGAATTAATCATACTAACCTCTGTTTAATCCCTAAAATACCAAACCCCATTAATCCTAAATACTACAGACCAATTAGTTTAGCAAATGTGGCTTATAAGCTGATTTCTAAAATTCTAGCCACTAGACTAAAACCCATCCTACACAGCATCATCTCTGTAAATCAATCAGCCTTCATTCAGGAAAGGAAAATAACATATAATATTCTAATTTCTCAAGAGCTGATTCACTCTCTAACAACCAAGAAACGTAAATCACCATCAGTGGCCCTAAAACTCGACATTACCAAAGCTTTTGACAAGGTTAGATGGAACTTCCTCATGTTCATGTTACATAAGTTGGGATTCTCAGATAAGTGGTGTTCATGGATATACACATGTATTTCATCCCCAACTTACTCTATTTTGCTGAATGGAACTCCATATGGTCAAATCAAACCCACAAATGGTCTTAGACAGGGGGACCCTATCTCCCCATACTTATATCTAATAGTTTCAAAAGGGTTATCTTATCTGTTACAAGATTTGGTCAGCAAAAATCAGTTAGTAGGGCTAAAAGCAAGTAGAGGAGGCCCTTCTATTTCACATCTCTTCCTTGCAAATGATTGCATAATATTTACACGGGCTTATGATCAGGATTGCAGAAGTTTAAAGAATGTATTACACATCTATGGGAAGCTTTCAGGGCAATATGTTAACTTCCAAAAGTCTTCAGTACTTTTCAGTAAGAATTGCCCTCTAGGAGCACAGAGAATGGTCCTTCGTATAACAAGGATAAGACAGTTTGGGGGATCACAAAAGTACCTGGGAATGCCATAAGCTATTGGAAAAAGCAAACATGATATTTTTTCCTACATCTTACATAGAATCCAGATGAAGATGCAGAATTGGACTACTAAATTTCTCTCTTGTGTTGGCAGAGAAACTCTTATTAAGTCAGTGGTCACTGCCATACCAGCTTACTTAATGTCATGTTTCCTTCTTCCATCCTTGCTTATCAAAAAGATCACAGGGCCCATGAGGAGGTTTTGGTGGAAATCAACAGTTGACGGTCATGGCATTAACTGGATTTCATGGAAAAAAGTCATACAACCTAAGGACAGTGGAGGGGTGGGGTTTAAGGATCTAGCAGCTTTCAACACAGCTCTCTTGGTCAAGCAAGGCTGGAGAATCATCAATGAGCCAAACCTTCTATTAAGCCAGGTCTATAAAGCAAAATATTTCCCCGAAACAACTTTATTTGATTCAGAAAACAAACCAGGGCATAGATATGCCTGGAAAAGCATTCACATAGGCATTCAATTTCTAAAAACCAATACCCATTGGGAGATAGGAGATGGTAAAACAATTAGAATTTGGAAGGATAAATGGTTACACAAACCATTTTACTCCCCAGCTACCCTTCCCCCTTTTCCTGTAGACACAGCACAAACAGTTTCTCAACTAGTATCTCCATCTAGATTTGGTTGGAACTTAACAATGGCATCATAATGCCTTGTTCCTACAGATTACAATGTGTTATCTACTTTTCACCCATCATATGTGGGGGTTAAAGATAAGCTTATTTGGGATTACTCCCCCTCTGGGGATTACAATGTGAAATCAGGTTATAGGAGAATCATGAGTCAGAGTACACAATAAGACATCTTTACCTCAGATGCCATCTCTGTTTCACGAACTATTTGGTCTATAGATGTGCAGCCAAAACTCAAACATTTCATCTGGAAGTTGCTGAATAATGGTTTGGCTGTGGGTGTTGAATTAGCAAAAAGACAAGTAGTCCAAGATCCTAGTTGTTATCTATGTGGAGAACAGCCTGAATCAACTGAGCATTTGTTTTTCAAGTGTAGAGTGGCAAGAGAAGTGTGGGACCTGTCTTCTTTGGAGACAATTCCTCTAAACTAGACTAACACAAGCCTAGTTACGATATTACAAGAATTGCTTAAGCCATCAGTGCACTCTCCTAATGCTCCTGAATTTGCAGTCTACCTCTTATGGAGAATCTGGAAATTCAGAAATGATCTGGTTTTTAATGGTATCAAACGTGGAATACCAGATATTATTAATATGGCTATAGCAACTTTAAAAGAATGGCAAACTTTGCCTTTAAAACATCAAAACAGTTTCCAGGAAACTCTAATGCCCCCTACACCTTCATTACAGAGCCTTTCTATATGTCCTAATACTCTTGTTATGTTCACATATGCTTCTTGGCTCAATCCCCATGATCGAATTGGAGTTGCTTGGCTTCTAACAAATGGTGTAGATGTACTAGCCTATGGTTCAAGGTCAGCTGATCCAGTGGAAACTGCATTCCATGCTGAAGCTTATGGAGTTCGTGAAACCATCATTTCAGCTAACAGACTCGGATACAAGGATTTTCAAGTCAAGAATGATAACACAAAGCTAATGTCCTTGTTGCAAAGATTTCGTGCTACTGGTGCTTCTAACCATCTTTGTCATGGTTCAGCTACTATCTTATTGCAAGACATACTTCACATTAGTACTATATCGATTCTATCTTTTGAGTATGTACCTAGATGTTTTCTTCTTTTTGTAGACAACTTAGCTTATCAAGCTCGTAGTTATAACTCTTCTAGTATTGTAAAACTACTATCTTAATCAATGCAATAATTCAGCCAAAAAAAAAAAGTGTGGTATTGGTCTTCCTCTCCCAATTAATTATGTGTGGGAGAAATTAAGTGTGTTATTGCACTATTGAGTAACTTTTTTATCTTGGAATATGTGAAAACATTTAATGTTTGACTCTCTCATAAAATAGCATATAAGTGTGAATGGTGTGATAATTGCGGTACAGTGAAAACCACACACATATTCTTCCCGCTTTCATCAAACATTCAAGGCGACAGTGAATGATGTTAAATAAAACGGAACATATTTCAACTTTTCTGTCATATTTGATATAGGTCACTATTCAAATTTTTTGTGCGGTTTTAGAAGAAAAATTGAATAGCGCTCACAAATTTAAAGGAAGAAAAAATATGAAAATACCCTCAAAACTTGGATGTGTGCAAAGAGTAGTGTTATACATAAAAAATGCAGTTAGTTTTTATTTTTATCAAATAAAATATTATAGACAAGGCGAACTTCACCAATAATAAATTTATTAAATATACATATAATATTATTACATATATTTAAGTTGCACAGTTTTAGTTGAAAAAACATTATTTTGTTTTTATAGTTAAATTACCCAAAACTCGAATGAATCATACTAAACCAAAGTGATACTTAGACGTTCAAGCATATACAATACACAAAGTGATAAATTTATAAGAAAATGAGAACATATATGTATTTATAGATTATTAATTTTAAATTTTATATTAATTTATTCTTAAATTTTTGAATGATTAATAGATAAATATTAAAATATATTTGTAAATATAAAACATTGTCAAGAAATTAATCAAATATTTATTTAAAAAATAATTTATACAATTTATTATGTTATTTTAAGTATCCAATTATTTTTTTAATCTATTTCATGTAATTTTTTTAAAAATCCATTTCGCACCGCTTATATTTGTTATCATTCAAAAATAGTTTTTCACCGCTTATTTTTCACGAACCGCACTTGTCATGCTTTTTTCCCAAACCGCAGTTGTACTACACATTCGCGCTAATTTTTTTACCCGAATTACTTGATCCACCGTTACCATTCAGAGCCTTCTTATAATCGCAGTTGTTCTGCACCACTAATTTTATTTCCCGCATCGCACTTAGGTAATAAATAGGAGCATGTGTATTTGCGTTTTTGGTGCGTTATTGACACTTTTATATATTGGTTACCATCTATCTTTATACTCATTTAGAGTGCGTTTTTACTTTATCAAAAAAATATTAAATAGAATTCAACTATAGATGGTGTGTTCAACAATTTTTACTTTAAATAGTGACTTAAAAAATTGTATGATCTATTAAAAAGTAATCCTTTCATTATTTTTTGTTGTTGTAAACATCCTTTCATTATTTTAAACGAAATTTTAAAGAATGATGTTTTCTAAAATTAGAATTAAAAATTTAGAATATTTTATATTTCTAATCGTCTCAAAAATATCATTGAAATATTATAAATTATTATAAATTTTAAAGTATTTTAAAGATGGTAAATTTAAATTCTAAATCTCCAAGATTAAATCCTAATTCCTTCATAACGAAACAATAAATTATATTTTGTAATTTTAACTCAAAAGCTTAAATTATAAACCTTTAAAAGTAAAATAGTTAAATTACCTAAAACTCGAAAGAACCAATCCAAACCATAGAATAACCAAACTTTCAGACCTCTGCAATACACAAACTTATAAGAAAATGAGAAAATGTATGTATTTATAGATTTATAATTTTAAACTATAAATTAATTGATTACTAGATTTTAATGATTAATAGATTAATGTTAAATTATTTTTTGAATATAGTTTTATTTTTTAAAAATATACCTTAAAAAAACAATTTATTTATGTTATTTGAACTATTCAATTAGTTTTTCTCTATTGCATATATTTTTGTGAAGAAAAAAATATTCCGCACTGCTTATTTTAGTTACCATACAAAAACAATTATGCACCACTTATTTCTTACGAATCATACTTGTCCAGCTATTTACACAAACCGCAATTGTCGTGCATCATCCCGCTAATTTTTTTTACCCGCATCGCTTGATATGTCGTTACCATTCGAAGCCTTTGTGTCGTTCCCCTTTTTTCTTTGTACTGCACTGCTGAATTTTTTGTTACCATTCAGACCCTAAGATATCATATACTTTGCTAGTTGAAGGAATATTAAAATAAATAATCAAGTGAAAATTAAAAATAAAGAAATTTAAAGAAGAAAAAAAACAAGTCATTGTTAGGTAAGTGATTAAACAAAGTGATAAGATCAATAACTATATAGGAAACCAAAAACAACTCATGGTGGAAGACATATTCATTGTTCATTAAAATCTCGAAGCCATATACTCAAATCATAGGCTTTTTACTTTCTCATTGTCATCTTTTTCCAACTTAACATTTTTGAAACAAAGTTTAATTGTTATTGAGGATAGCTCCTCATAGATGATTCCATTTCGTCGGCATAGTTGGGATAGCGCCACTCGAGCTTGATGGTCGACCATCGGTTAACATAAAAACAACCTATTTCATACAATATTAGTTTAGTATATGCAATAAAAATATTATTTTAAAAATTGGTATAAAAGTAAAACATTAATATTTCTTATACTTTTGTCTCCTCATGAGCATGGTTTTCAATTATGTCAATAGTTCCTAACATTTTCCCACTTAAAAAATGTAATGACAATGTTTTCTCTTTCGATATTTACAACCATTTTGTAAGTTTTTTCAATGATGTTACTTAGAGCATCTTGAATTTATATTGTCAAAACTTCAATTTAATATAATTTGAATTGGTCATGTTTAAACATGTGATGTAATAAGATATACGAAACTAATTTACTAACCTCCCCTAATGAACCATTCAACAATTTATATGCGATTTTATTAACAAATTCTACAACTAATTTGTCAAAGATAGAAATTTGGTTTCGTTCGAATCATAATTCACATTAATGTATAGCTTGTACCTACAATAATTATTTTTCCAGAATATATAAATAATAGTTAAAAATTTAATAATTTTAAAATAAGTTATAGAATGAATTAAAAACTTCTTTATTAAAAACCTTAAGAAAGTATATATTAGATATGCTTATAATATATAATTTTTACACACCCACTTGGTTAGGGTTCAATCTTACTTTCAAAGCATCAAAAGTATATATTAGATATGCTTATAATATATAATTTAAAAAAATATATATTAAAAAGCATATAAATATAAAATTGATGACGTAAAGATTGGTACATATATATATTATAATTATAATATTTGATATTTGGAAATCTGATAATACATATACAATATTATCAAACTCATTCTCAAAATCCACAAAAATTTGTTCAATAAACATGTTACAACCAATACGATCGTACATTATAAACAATAGTCACCAAAATAATTCATTATGATTTACGTTAGTTACACAATTATGATTTGTTTGGAATTTAAACAAAAGAGTATATCTGCATATGATAAAAAATCAAAGTTTATATGGTGGGTGGGAATTGGCCTCAAGAGAGACCGTAAAGTTATTAATATATCTTCATTTTCCTTTTATCAAATGTATCTTGCAATGATGGACATGTTCCCTCATAACGAAAACATGTATCTTTTCTCCCTCATAGATAAACAATCAAAGAATTCCTTAAAATACCATAAAAAAAAAATTCAAATTCCAAAAATAACATACATTCCTATAAGTTTTAAAAATATCACACATTCTCATAAGTTCTGAAAATACTACACACTCCCATAAGTTCCAAAAATATCATACACTCTTATAAGTTCCAAAATACTACACACTCTCAAATGTTCCAAAAATACCACAATCATAAAAAATGAATTTTAAAGGTTTAAAATTTACAGTTTTGTGTTTGAGTTCACTAAATAGAGTTTAGGGTTTAGTTTTAAAGGGGTAGGGTTTGGTTTTGGGGTTTTAGGGTTTAAATTTGAAGTTTTAAAGTTATTTCAAATTTTGTGGTATTTTTAGAAAAAAAAATACTTTTAGTAGTATTTTTGAAAAATATGTGGTATTATTAGAACTTTTAAAAATGTGTAGTATTTTTTCGAATAAACCTTGTTTTAGTAATATTTTTGAAAATCTCCCTAAATAGAATACGAATTGTTAAATAGCGCATTTAGAAAAATAGAAAAGGTTACCTTTCATCACTTAAAACTAATTCTAATGATCATACTTTCAATTTTCATTTCTCATAAACCAACCTATTCAGAAATATTAAGTGTCAGATCCGCACTACGCACATATTTTTATAACTATATCAACTAAATAATATTTATTAAATTTTGAAATGTTCTATTTTTCTTGCAATAATCTACATCAAATGTAATAGTTAGTTTTCAAAATTCATAATTATCCTTAAATTGAATTCCACAATATAATTAATATAAGAAGTCTAATACTAATATAGATTTTGAATATTGGAAAAATGCACAAATGGACCGTTAATAATGTTACTCTTGTGCACAATTTATATATATGATAGATGTGTGAGATTGTAAACTTTTTATAATTTATTAATTATCTTTAGTATGATTTATGTACCTTAAAACATATGTACTACAATATGTAAAAAGAATGTAGTTTTTTGGATGAAATGTTAATTTTATATATCAGAAATAAAAGAGTTATCTATAATGGGTGGAATTCGGTTCCAAATACATAAGAGTTCGTTAGAATTTGGTAGAGGAGGACGTGTTGTTGTGGTAGTATAAGGTTGCCTCGTTAAAACCTGACGCTAGAAAATCATGTGGGATAAAATTAGCGTCAGGAAAAAGGGTACATACCTTATACCCATAAGCGTTAGACCAGAAATAGGCATAGAAGAGCAAGACAAGAGCTAATATCGATGTTAGACGGAGATAGAAGACCATCGATGTGTCAAATCGGTATAGCGTGATTGAGGGCCGTAGTTCAAGCTGGAGATGCGGTTGGTAATGTGATATTACTCGGCTTTAATGCATAATAGTGGACATTTATGTCTGCTATTCTGCATTATTCTGAGTGTTTTCCTTGCAAACTTGGTGTATTTTCAGGATTCTAGGTGTTCTGGTTGTTTTGGAGCTTAAATGAGTATTTCAGGACATTTCAGAGCATTTCAAAAGTTTCAGAATATGATCTAAGTGAAGAAATGAAGTGCACGATCGGGCAACATATATGCCCGATCGGGAAAATGTTCCTGGAAAGTTTCGTATAAATAGATCGATCGAGCAAATGATGAAGGATCGGGCAATTATGAAATATGCCCGATCGGGCAGATGCCCCGAGAAGAATATGAATTTTCCAATTTTTGCACTAAAGTCCTCAATGCTATCCCAATTTCCATATTTTTATTATTTTACTTTTTAAAACTATAAAAGCCTTTTGGCTTAGGTTTTATTAGACTCTTTTTACTTTGCAATTTTGGAGAGCTTTTACTGAGAAGAATTCCTGAACCTTGTATCTTGGAGAAGAAATTCTGAACCCTATTTTTAATATATCTATTTTATTAATTTCAATTATGTGTTCTATTCTGACATTGAATTGTGTTTGCTTTGCTATGTCTGAGTAGTTCATTAGTTAGGTTTTAAGGTTTCCTAGGGAAATCAGGTTTGAATGTTAGGATTAACTTTGTAGGATTGAATTTGTTAGGTTCTTAGTCTATATTTTTTCTTAATGCATGATTATAGGTTGATAAATACAAAGAGATTTGATTTGGAAACCTGACCTAATTTAGATGAATAAGTGTTTTTATATGTGAGAGTATTGTTTTAAATGCTTATGAACAATTGAATCTGATTGTAATGTATGATCGAATTGCTTTAAAGATGGCGAGAGTTTGTCTCTGGCAATTCGAGCATAGGGTTTAATACTCCGAGAGGAGATTATTCTGTATTCTTTTTTCATGTTGAGAACTATTTTCAATCACAATCTTGCATGTTAAATTGACTTTAAACCTGAATACCTACGAATTTCCCTAATGCCTAGCGTTTTTATATTATAGTTTTTAAACCGTTTTTATTTGCCATTTTGAATTCGTTACAACAACCTCTTAATTATTATGCTTTAGCTAGATTTGAAACTGAAACTGAACGTGTACTTTATGGTCTCTGTGGATTCGATACCTATGCTTGCTACACTGAACTGTTCTTTGCAGTACTAGTTTAGGATTAAATTCTTAACCTATCATGATGGTGCACTTAATGATGGAGCTTAGGTAAGTCATGTTTCGCGGAGGGTGGCCATGAGAGCGGTTGTTCGTTTCTCTCCATGTGTGGTATATCGAAGCTTGAAAGGCAAGACGAAGAATCAGACGGTCACTAGGTGTGATTGAATGAAGCCGAATGGATGAAATGGTTAGAGACCAATCTAGGTTTGTGCGATGGCGAAATAATGGCGTGACAATGGAGCTCCAAATCGTAAAAGAGTAAGGACATGCGAAAAAGAGGTGATGTCTAGTCTCATCAGGCTATCCACATAGCCTGGAGGGCTGATGATGACCCCATGCTCTCATTCGATTATATGTGGATAACCTATCAAGCACAAATAGCTTGAACGGATAATGATGACCCCATGTAGTTTTAGCATGTATCAATCAATATAATAGGTAAGAGTTTGAATATGGATTCCCTTCCAATGGTATCCCACTTCCTTTCATTCTTAAATAGTAAAATCTCTTTAGTTATATATAATATATATATATATATATATATATATATAATTTGAGAAAGGTTATCAAAGTATGTTACAATTTGTTGGGTGACTTGTACAAGAAATATATACACCAACAGCAAGAAGCAAGTACTAATGTTAATGCATATGCAGATCATACCAGCAAAAAATAAATAAATGAAGAATGATATATTGAAGCTAAAGATTTAATTGCAACTTACTTCATTAACATCTTTGCACCAGAAAAAGCTATTTTCTTTCGTGTTGTCTAACTTTTAATAATTTCAACTACACTAACAACAAATCAACCAGAGGACGCATCATGAAATCTTTATAAGGGATGATCTGTTGGTAGGAGATTTTAAATCAGAGATAATCAATCTTGTTTTGTTGAAGTTATTAAATCTGTATATGGTTTACCAAAATTACACATCAAGAGAATATAACCAACAACGACTAGAATATAGTTTGAGATAGAAAACTTCTCAGCAAACCTACCAACATTAAACAATAAATTTATTAGAAAAAAAATTTTCTTGTGTTTTGAATCGAAACCAAGCTATTCCTTTCTTTCACCAATGCAACAAAATTTAGAAGAATTTTTATTTAACTGTGTTAAAACTTATTAATCAAGATTAATTCGATGGCTACAACCGGTTTCACTAAGAATACTTTTTACATCAATAGTATTTAAAGATTCTACCAAGTAACCGACATTAGATTCCCAGAAATTTAGCATTTAGAAGAAAGTATAATCAATTAATAGAGGAGAAGCAAACAAAAAAACGATATGAAATGATAATCAACTTATATATTTTTTACTCCACTTTTATTATGGTTTCTTGTTCTTGATTTACTTTAATAATGAACAATTTTTTTCATAAAAAAGAGTAGTGATGGTGGAACCAACAACTTTCTCTCTCTTGATCATGGACTCTTTTCTTCCTAATTCTTTACTCTTTAAAAAAAATTTCCTGCCATTCTTGCTTTTTTAATATATACAATCCATGAGGTTTCACTTCATTATTCTTCTGTGCGAAAGAATTCCAACTATCAAAGACTAAATAACGTAAATATAGACAATAATATGATATTCATATAGAATTCTAGTTTATGAAATTTGAAATGCGTAAATTATGTTGCAAATTTACAACATTTATCACTCTATGCAGACTCAAAATGGTAACCAGACAATATTTTTTTGGCTATCATCTTCTAGGAGAACTATAATGTTATGTTCAAAATTTTTTTTGCTCCCATCATCTTAAAACACAACATTAATTTGATATGAATGTTTTTTGCCCACATCATCTCAAGAAACACAACTGGAAAATCTTTTAACCAGGGGTATAAGTAAAGTATATACCTTCCTATATTTCAAACTCATAGTTCGTTCAAATACATGTTCAATCCTTTAAAATATATAATATTCACATCAATTGGTTTTAAGAATTATATGTCCCAAATTTTTTTTATGTCTATCTATTATTCCATTGCTCAAACTAATACAATAACTGTATTCTTTGAAATAAACATACCTTAGAGTCATTTGCTACTTTGAATCCTCGCGGAGAGTGACTTAAGCTAGGTTAGATTTGTGATAAAAATTTACATAGAAACCATAAATTATAATTGTCTCTTACGCCTCTACAACACAGAGGGCATACTTACAGCTGAAGAAACAATGGATTCCAAGTGACTCATTGATTCTCCAGCATACTTGACAATCTTCTTATAGTAAAAATCTTGATTGAAAATTATTTCTGTCTATAAATAGGTTAAAAACTTTGTAAGTGAAAATCAGATGACAACACAAAATTTGTACTTGCAAGATGCGTGAGATTTAAAAGGGGAAAACAACAAAATGAGGCTACAAACATATATCACAAGCCTACCTCAACACAAATCCTACGAGTAATGGATATAGTCTCAACATGGCATAATCCACAAAAGGGACTCAACACCAAGAAGAATTGCATCACTCTCTGCATAAGTAAAAAAGAAGAGAAAACTCATGTTATGATCCAAAGATTGGTTTTTCTCCACTATTATATAACATCTAGCAAAATTATCAGATTTTGCAGTACAAAATTTTGAAGCACCATAAAAGAAGCATACTCAAAGATAAATACCATCTAAAACATCATTAGCAACATATGTTGCCTCAACACGAGTTGGTCGCTAGTTTTCAGTCATATTGTCAACAATAGGAGTGAGAACGGCTGGCTTTCCAGCGCGAACATGTATAGACCTAGAGTAGGGAGATACATTTTTTAAGGGAGAAGTTGAATCTCTTCGATTTCTTACGATGCAGAATGTTATGGGATCAAAAGCATATTGACTGTGTCTTTTGATTGTTCTAAGATTATTTTGTTTTTAGGTTATTAGATTGAGATGCCAAATTTTTATTGGTTGCATTTTAGAACCCACAAAGTAAATTTATCAAATATTTTACGAGGAATTTGTATAATTACGTCTAAATAAGGAATGATTGTCACTCAAACTAACATAAAAAATGAAGATTTGTATTAATAATCGGAATGCTCAAAGGCCTGAGCTCGCGTACAAGTTAATTATCCAAAAGTCAAAAAAGAGATCCTTCTATTTCCTTCTTTTCTTTTATTTATACCACTCAGATTTCTTCATGCTCTTGCCGGGGCTTCCTGATACTTTGGGCTTCAGTTCTTTTATTCTTGCACAATCTAACTTCTTCGACTCCGCGTTCTAGGCGTATCCCAAGAAACTCGGAATGATTTTGACTCGGCTCTTTCCTCCTCGAGCTATCTTTCGGTCCACATGCGTCATAGAGGTTACTGAGTGTTGAGGCGTTCTCTGATTACTCCTAAGTAGAATATTTTCATGGTGAATCCTTCTAAAGTCATTGTGTACTTAGTATTCTGCATCATAGCTTCATAACAATGTGAAATTTTGCTTAGGGAGTCTTGACACCAACAATGCGGATAGCCTAAGAAGTTAGAATGAGTTTCTTTTAAATAATATAGATTTCTGAAAATGTCAATAATAAACTAATAACATATTTTATAATATAATATAAATTTCAAATTTTTTTCTTTCAAAAGTAGCTCATAAAATATTATTAGTAAGATGTATACACAAATATAAACGAAGATACAAATTTACTAATAGAAATATTTAAATTACGATTGGTAACTATCATTTTTGAAAAACTTAGTAGAGGATGAACGGCTTATCATTCCATCAAGATTACAAATTTTAAATTATATAGATATCCAAAACTAATAGCCAATTATAAGATAATATCTATATAAGGAAAGTGTATATTCTCGAAAAAAAGTGTCTTAGATACTCCCAATACCCCCCCCCCTCTTAAGGGAGCATATAAGTTTCGAATGCTCAGGTTGGATTGGAAGACTTCAAACTCCATTCTTCCTAAGGTCTTTGTGAGAATATCCGCCAGTTGGTCTTTGGTTGACACATGTTGCAAACTAAAAACACATTTAAGTATTTTATCACGCACAAAATGAAAATCGACTGCAAGATGCGCTCATGAAATACTAGGTTTGAGCTAGCATGAATATTGGACTTACTATCATACTTGATCGTCACTGGTTTTGTGTGATTGTTATCGTGGTCAAGAAGTAGTTGCTTCACCCATTTGAGCTCCATATTCACTGCATTCATTGCCCTATATTCTGCCTTTGCGAAGGAGCATGACACTGTGTCTTATTTTCTTGGTCTTCTATGAGATAGGAGATGAACCAAATTGAACAAACCATCCAGTCAACGATTTTCGAGTCAATGGGAAAGCTACCCAGTTGGAGTTACACCAACATGTGATATGCAAAGGAGAATTAAATCTTAGTAATATACCTTGTTAGAGAGTATCTTTGAGATAGCATACGACTTTTAAGGCTGCTTGCCAATGACTATGAGATGGCGATTGCATAAACTAGAAAATAATATGAGCCGTATATGTGAGATTCAGACTTGTTGCGAGAATCAGTGGCGAACCCAGAATTTTTTTTTACCGGGTTCAAAACATAATTAAAAATCAAAAAATAAAATATTCTACAAAAGTATTTTACGATCTTTCAAATTCTGAAATATTTTTACCACGTCTCATTTGTGATAGTCATTAATACATCTTTTTCTATAAAAAAATTAACCAATCATTTAAAAATTGATCGCCAATCCGATTTCGCCGATCTGTCTCACGATCTTCATTGCTGAAGATGATGATATTAGAAGTTTGAGATTAATTAGGTTAAGTTTAGAAGGCTAGATTATTGGGCTTTAATTTTTTCTACAAATTTGGATAATATCTTATTTTTTATATATTAGGCTATAGTTTATTTTTAATAAAAAACAAATTGTATTAAAAATCATCACACAAAAATGTGGGTCAAGTGGGACATGGGTTCTAACTTCTAATATTTGTATGTGACAAAAAATAAAATTATATATGTGGTGTCACAAACATAATTAGTTGGGTTCATATTTTAAAAAATTATATATTTTAGATGGAATTTCAAAATTCTTATGGGTTCAAATGAACCCTTAATGACACAAGTGGGCTCGCCACTAGCGAGAATATAAATGAGGTGACCTACAAGGCACCGATAAAGTTAAGGATTTCCGAGGGGTGGTGTCTTAGACACTAAGAGACGATAATTTTAGTCGATTGCAAAACCAGCTGGTTTACAACCAAGTAACCTAGTTTCTGTAACAATGTCGGTAGCATATTTTTGATACCTTAAATAAATTCCAGACTTGTTGTGTGCCACCTCTAAGCCTAAAAATATTTGATTTATCCTAAGTCTTTCATATGAAAACATTTGTCCAAGTAAGTCTTAAAAGCTTGTATTTATGTTGGAGAATCACCTTAGATTATTAAATCATCAACATACACTAGAATCTGTAGACTGTATATCAAAGATGATAAGACGAACAAAGAGTAATCAGAACGTGTCTGCTTGAATCCATAGGTGATGAGAGCATCAACAAGCTTGGTGAACCAATATCTAGAAGCTTGTTTAAGACCATATAGCGACTTACGTAGTCTACATACCCATGTTTCCTTTGGAGCCGAGAATCCTTGAGGGATTTTGATATACATCTCATCATGAAGACCACCAAGTAAAAACGCATCATGTACATCCACTTGGTGTACTTTATCATTCTTCTTAGCCATAACATCTAGAACATTCTAACTGCTGTCATTTTTGCCACCAGGGAGAATGTCTTTGTATAATCTACGCCTTCTTTCTGGTGATTGTTGAGAACAATCAAACGAGCTTTGTGGCGCTCAATATTCCTATAGAATTTCAGTTTAATAGTGGATACCCACTTTGTGACAAGAGCTTTATCCCCCTTAGGTAATTTAGTAATTTCTCACGTTTGATTGCAATACAACGCATCAATTTCGTTAACCATGGCGTTATGCCATACCTCATGTAACATTTCCTCTTTGAATGATCTAGGTTTCGTGGTAGTGTGTAACACACCCATGTAGCATTTTTGGTAGGCTGAGAATCTGTCAAAAGAGACAAAGTTTATAGGTGGATAAGAAGAACCTGAGGTTTGTTAATCGAAGGGTTTTGTAGAGAGCGAGAGAGGGGAGGACAGAGTAATATTTCCAACCACGTAGTCCTTAAGACGAGTGTTTAGAACATGATGCCATTTCACGAAGTGGTTGAGTTGCTAGAATGTTGGTTTGTTGCGTTGTTGATATTGCTTGAACATCATGCTCAATAACAACTCAGGAACTGAATGAGCAAGTTGTTGAATGATCGGATCAGGTTGATGGTCATCAATGGGAACAATGCCAAAAACATGGGATGTAGTTTGAGGAGTACGAGTAGTGAGTAAGCCACTGGTGACTTGCAGTGGAAATTGGTCTTCTTTGAAAACATCATCACGTGACACAAAGAAGACTTCACTTTTCATATCATATATCTTCCACCCTCCCTTTCTTTCCATATGGGTATCCAAAGAACACAAACTTCTGGGTATAGGTCACAAATTTATCACCACAATGATTAATATTTTGTGCATATGCTAAACAACCAAACACCCTAAGATGCTTATAAGATGGTGTTGTCCCATAAATCTTCTCAAATGGAGTCAAACCATTCGGAACCGAAGATAGTGTTCGATTAATAAGATAAGCAGCTGTTAAAATACATTCTCTCCAATATTCAAAGAGAATATGAGCTTGGAAACGTAAAGCCCGTGCACGAATTGAGTTTTAGTCATCGCCAAGAACCCCCAAAGGAAACATGTAACCTGTGCTTTTCCAGCAAGCAAATACAACTAGAAAAATCTGGATTAATCATACTTGAATCCACAAAACGCGGTTTTGCGGTAAGATGCCCATATACCGATATGCATCAAATCAAAGATATCTTTAGCATTATTCACCTTGTCTGGAAAATATTTTCTTATTTTTTTTTTTAAAGCAAATATCACAATGCTAGAAATCAAAATTATGAAAATTCTTATTCGGATGAGACTATTGAAGAGCAATGCCCGTGATTCGAGGAGAAGGATAACCGAGATGTTTTTGTAACACAGTACTCGGATTGTCTGACACACTTGCTTTTGAGGTTGTTAAGCTTATAAGATCTTAAAACCGGTACAAACCCTCTCCCTCTCTTTCATCCGCTCCAATCAACGTCCTCGTAAAGCGATCTTGTAAAACCATAAGTCTATCAGTGATGTTCCCAACAATGTAGTTGTCTTAAACAAACTGTCTAAATTAAATTAGATTTGTATGAAATCCATGAATATAATAAACATTCGATATAGTAAGTGTTGAGGTCAAGTGAAGTCCCTATTGACACGAAATGACGTTTTCCAAAGCAGGCAAGAGTACTGAAATCATAGCAACATCCCTGAGATTCTCAAGTAAGTCTCGGCTACCTGTCATGTGGTGTGTTGCACCAGTGTTTTCCTTAGCACTTAGTCGATCATTACTCTACCATTGTTAATCAGAAATACCAATTAGACCCTGTCTATCATAGTCGGTGATTTCAAATGAGACGAGAGGTGAAACATCCGCATTGACGACTCGTGTTATGTTTGCAAGAGGGTTAGATGGAAGAACATCCATTTTTTATGCTTTGTGTTCAATTGATAAAGAAGAGGAAGAATAACATATTGAAGAAGCCGAGAGAATTTAGAAAAAATGTTTTTAAAGTGCCGAGAGGCAGAAGAATTCAAAGATTCAGAGAAAAATAACGAAGAAGATGAGACTTTCGAGGGCAAAAAATCTCAAATTTGGTTGTGCTCTAATACCAAGAAATTTTTTTTAGAAGATGAATTACGGTTTATCATTCCATCGAGTTTACAATTTTTAATTTATACATATGCTCTAAACTAATAGGCAATCAGAAGACAATATCTACATAAAGAAAGTGCATAATCTAGAAAATGAAAGTGTCATAGATACTCTCAATGATTTTGTTTTAGATTTATAAGAATGATTGATTTGCCGAGCATTTTTAGTCTGGTGACAAAAGCTTTGACTATAATTCTAGCACCTCAGAATTTGATTTTCTTGCATTTTGTTATAATTTTTTTTGTTTCTTTGTGATTGGTAATGATGACAAAAAAACGTTTGCTTTTAAAATTTGCATTAAATATTAATACGTGTCAAAATCTAATTTAGTCATTAACACAGTAACACATATATTTTAGTTTTGTTTCCAGACCATATTTCTAGTAGATTAAAATCTCTCAGTTATGTTATTGCTATAAATTTTGCTGACTGATACCAATTTTTTAATAGTAAAATATGTATGGGGAAACTAAATCGATCTGCTTTATATAGTTTGGTTTTAAGTATTTTGTAACTAGATATTCTGGGAATTGTCAATGAAGGTGGTACAAGTAAATACCTGGGTTTACCAGAGGTATTTTAGGGATCGAAAATCAAACTTTTTTCCTATCTTCATACCAACATCAAGCAAAGACTATCATGATGATATGCTCGATGCTTATCTTTAGGAGGCAAAGAAACGTTACTTAAAGAAGTCATCCTATCTATGCCCATTTATGCTATGCAATGCTTCAAACTCCCTAAGACTACTTGTAATTTCCTTATCTCAACTATGATTCAATTTTGGTGGAATTCTCAGGAGAACAAAAGGAAAATCACATGGGTGAGTTGGAGTAAGTTATGCCTTCCGAAAATCTAGGTGGAATGAATTTCAGGGACATGGAAAGCTTTAACCTGGCTCTTTTGGGAAAACAGGCTTGGAGAATTCTGTTTTATCCCAACAACGTATGCTCAACCTTCTTAAAAAGTCGTTACTTCCCTATTCATTCCTTCTTTAATGCCCTTCCTGCGGCCAAACCTTCATATGCTTGGAACAATATCCTCCAAGGCATATCTGTTATGGAAAAAGAAATTAAAAAACAAGTGGAAAATGGGCTATCTATTAAGGTTTGGGCAGAACCTTGGTTAGGACCTGAGGCTGACATAATTCTCTTAATGAAGAATGCAATCACAAACATAAATTTGGTGGTGAATGATTTGATTAACTCGGGACAGGTCAATGGGATGAATCCTCTCTCCGCCATCTCTTCTATGAAGAAGATATCCAAAGGATAAGGAAAATAAAGCCAATATTAAGTGCTGAAGATACTTCATCTCGTCCAAAACCAAATCTAGCTATTACTCTGTTAAAACTGCCTATTGGATTGCGCATGAGGAAAATTTAGAGATCTTTTACAAGAGAAAAAAGCCCTCCCTAACTTCAATCATCTGAAAATGGATGCCTGGTCAATTAAAGCTCCATCTTAAATCAGACATTTCATCTGGAGAACCCTCAACAATGTTCTCCATGTAATCCAGAACCTAAAGGCAAGAGGATTGAAAGGTGATTTAGTTTGCCAAATTATGTGGAGAATAAAATGAATCAATAAACCATTGTCTATTCACTTGTCTTAAAGCTAGACAAATTTGGGCCTTATCCTCCATACCTTTCCCTCTCTCAGGTTTTCATGCTTCTTCTGTCATTGAAAATATCAGTTTCTGTCTGCATTCGATTCAAAACTCTCATATTGAAACCTCCAAGATCAATTCCTTGAATTATTTGGGGGATTTGGAAGAATAGGAATAGTATGTTCATAGAGGGGACCTATTTTTTCTCTGCTTTATCCATCTCAAAGTTCAAAGCTAATGCTGATGAATGGTTTTTAGCACAGATTTTGACTACCCCTTCAGAACCCATCATCACGAATATAGAAAAAGATATACTAAAACGATGGTTCCCCCTATAACAACTTGGTTAAAATGCAATGTAAGTCTTGCTTGGAGAAATTCTTTGAAGTATTCAGGAGCAACTTTTGTTGTTAAAGATGAATGGGGTAATGTGTTAATCCATAGTAGATCCTTAATCCTTGGGTTGCTATCAAAAGCAGAAGCTTCTTGTCAAGCCCTCTGTTGGCCATCTCAAGCATTAACTCTTTAAAGCTTAAGAATGTCTTGTTTGCACAAGAAGATTCCTCATTGGATAAAGCTTTTAAATTTCCTCAGCTATGGCCGTCCTTTGCTCCTCTCCTGGCTCAAGTCTCATCTTCTGCTATTGGAATTAATGATTGGTCTGTTTGTTTTGAGCCTCGTTTCAAGAATAGGGGAGCTTATCTCATCGCCAATACTGTCTTTGCAAGAAGCCAGTTTCATTCCTTTGTTGCAGCTGGCTATCCACCATGGCTCAAGGACATTTTTGTTGCCGAGAAAAGTTTTTTCTCTGGTTGATTTTTTCTTAGTTTCCCTGTATTGGCTCTGGTGTTTCCTTTTGGTTGGTGTTGTGTATTTACTACCTTTGTAACTTCTCTACCTTTATGGTGGTTTTATATATTAAAGATGAAAAAAACTATTTTGTAACTAGTAGATATATGTCGGTTAGTTGGTATAGAATTTGGTAAGGTGGCGCGAAAAAAACATCATATATTTTTAAGGTATTTGTGTTCCGTTACACTTTATCCACATCATTTAATTTATAATCTCTATTTGCTCGATGTTATTTATATATCCAAAAATTTGGATATTCATTAAAATATGAATATTCGTAAGATATATGATCTACTTCTTAGGCCTTGATTGGTAGAGTATAAAATAGCTCCACGTTAATCCATTCATGTTTATTTAATAAAGCATTTAGATATGCATTTAACATATACTTATGCTCATAAATGTTCATCACCTCTATGCTTTAAGAATGAGCTTTTCCCTAGCATAGAGCATTAAAAAAATTATAAAATTAACAAAAATCAAATTTAAATGATTTTAAATGTTAAATAAACTCAAATATATATTTATATTCATTATAAATTACTACTTAAAATTATTTTTTATAATATTTTAAAATTATAAAATAATTATTTAAATATCATAATAAACCATATTATTCTAAATTTAGATTCACATTTTAACTATATATATATATATATATATTAAATTACTATTTATTATTAATTTATTTTTCATTTTATAAAAAAATATAAGATAAAAAATTTATATATGTAAAAATTATGAAATAAAATTATTTATTATTTTTTTACAATAACGACTTATTATAATAATTTCATATTAATGATTTTCAGTAAATATTTTAAATATATATATATATTAGTTTTAATATTACTGCTATTAATTTATTGTTTGTTTTAAAAATTATAAGATAATAATTTATATATAAAATAACTATTAATTATTTTCTATTTAAAAATTATATTATAATAATTTAAATATAGAAGTAACTTATGGCATAAAACATATCAAATTATATAATATATTTATTATATATAATACTTTAAAATATATAATTTTTGATAGTTAGATGCAATATTTTATATAATCACATTATGTCTACCAATCACTAATTTATGTATATTAAACAAGAGCATACAGTTTCTACCGCATACTGCTTATGCTACATACAACTTCTGCTTCACTATATGTGTTTACAATCAGGGCCTTAATAAAAGGCATCATAGTAGAAAATGTTAAATATTTAAATACAGTCCACAATTTAATTAATAAAATGACAATTATTTTAAATTTAGTTTTCTTTGTACAAAATGTAATAATTAATTTTATGTTAATATCATATGAATCAAATAAAATATAATATATGTAATTACTTCTAGGGTAATGTAATAGATAATAAAAATATACTCTATATTTTATAAACTAACATCTACACCTACCTACCCACACTTTCTCTTTTTTTTTTTTTTCCTCAATAAACTGATAATATAAAAAAAGATGATACAACAAAA